>OX328132.1:7857497-8017497 GCA_946811695.1 Gonocerus acuteangulatus | reverse complement strand
TTAGCCAATATCTAGGAAGAAACCAAGAACTATTGGGGTAATTCTAGTAAATTATCATTTCCAAGATAGTCATTTGCACGTATAATGCTAAAGTATTTTTTTGAATTACTATGTTCGATGGGTTGGTGGTACGAGTCTAGTGCAAGAATTCACAGCCAATGTAAAACGCATGAAGCCACTGGTTTTCTAATTGCTTGAACGCATTTAATTAAGTTGGCAGCCTAAGTATTACTTTAATCTGTCTAAATATCAGTTGTACAAAACAAATTTCAGTTGTACAAAACAAATTTTATAATAAAATCATTTCTTCTTTCCCTTCCTTAAATTTGAAACTATAAACCCAAAAAAATACTGCTCCCTCTGGTATTATTCTAATAGATAAAATTTATTTTGTCACGTTAATGACGATATTCACATTACGAGAGTGTGTTATAATCTGATAACATCATGTTCAGTAATTCCAACGTATACTGTTTAAACCCAATCAGTGACTTAACCAATGTAAATAAATGTCAGTGGTAAATATTAATTGCCCGCGAGTACACAAGCTCTGGAGTGACAAGCAGTTCAATCAGATAAGTAAACAACACATTTGCATGTGTCACCTCCCTTATTAGAGCTAATAGAAAATCAAACAGCTCGGTCGACTTGACATTAGTTGCTCTTAAAGCAGGCGCTAGAAGGTAAAAGGCGCTGTTCATCATTTGCTGAATTGCCGAAGGTTGAACTTTACGGAAGGCCAGATGCCCTAACATGGCATGGGTCTACAGTCTTCTTAGTATGACCTCGCTAATGGGTCATTAATGACACTGTGTGGCCCCTCATGCTACAGCCCTGCCCATCATTAGCGTACAGCCTTACGAGGAAAACATTAATTGCATATTGCGGCCAAAGCGACAGACCTGCCGTCTTTACATTAGGACTATGGTTAGGGGTTGTTACTTGTGTATTTCGGACTATGCTAAACACTTGCCAGCTTCTGTGGACAATCGGGCTAAAAAGGCATTAATCGCAGTTTGGCTTATCCCACAGTATTGCCGTCTTTAGGACACAACCTCCCTGAGGGAGCAATAATGGTACAGTGTGGTCTATACAACAGATCTGCTGTCTTTAGATTACAATCTCGCTAAGGGGGCGTTAATGGTACAGTGTGGCCTTTGCCAAAGATCTGCTGACTTTAGAGTAGAACCTCGCTAAGGGGTCATTAATGGCACATTGTGGTCTATACAACAGATCTACCGTCTTTAGTGTACAATTTCGCTAAGGGGGCTTTAATGGTACAGTGGGGCCATTGCCGAAGATCTACTGCCTTTAGAGTAGACCTCGCTGAGGGGTCATTAATGGCACATTGTGGTCTATACAACAGGTCTGCCATCTTTAGTTTAAAATTTCGCCAAGGGGGCGTTAATGGTACAGTGGGGCCATTGCCGAAGATCTACTGCCTTTAGAGTAGAACCTTGCTAAGGGGTCATTAATGGCACATTGTGGTCTATACAACAGATCTGCCGTCTTTAGTTTACAATTTCGCTAAGGGGGCTTTAATGGTACAGTGGGGCCATTGCCGAAGATCTACTGCCTTTAGAGTAGAATCTCGCTGAGGGGTCATTAATGGCACATTGTGGTGTCTGCAACAGATCTGCCGTCTTCAGTTTGCAATCTCGCTAAGGGGGCGTTAATGGTACAGTGTGGACATTGCCAAAGATCTGCTGCCTTTAGAGTAGAATCTTGCAACAGATAGCCGTATTTTGTTTACAATCTCGCTAAGGGGCGTTACTGTTACAGGGAAGCCTACGCTACACAGTCTATGTTACAGTTAAGCCGTCATTAGAATACAACTTCGCTGAGGTGTCGTTAACCGCTTAATGACCACATGTATATTAAAAACTATGCCAAAAATGCCCAATTTTTAGTTATACAATTTTTATTACTTACAGATAAAGCTCATTTGATGTAGATATTTGTTTTGTGGCTTCAATGAACAGCCACAAAATAATCAATTTAGCCAAAAGTAATAAAAACCTGTATTCTAGGTGATAATAGTTTAAGTACAAATCAATTAAATACATATATGAATACAGTCAGTTTACTGTTGTGCCGCTTTAAATCTTATATTACTCCACTCTGAGATTTTATTATATTTTTTTCACTAAAGTTTAAACCCCACCAAAACTGCTTGTATTATTTTACTAATTGCACTATGGATAAGACGGTAACCGCGGTAAGATGACGCTGGTCTTGCGGTTCGGACTTTTTTGAGCGTGTGAGCCAGCGAACAGACAAATTTGAACCACTGTTATTTTCGTTGTCTATAGGTTCTGAACGAGAAATTCTCTAGTCGGCACTTCCGGATTTCGTTATGAGGTCAATCTTATAAGCGGGGCTCCTCCCTTTGGACGAAGGGAGGGACCACTAGAAAATGAACCTGCTAAATCCAGATAAAACGGAAAAACAGTCCATAACATCAAAAATACTCGATCTCATTAAAAAAAAATCAAAGTTCCTCCAAAGTATTAAGAAATATTAATTTTTTTAAAGTTCATTTTTTTCTTTTTAATTTTTTTTCAAAATATGTTGTTTTTTTTTTAATGTTTACATTTTAAAAAAATGGTTTTTGATTTTGAAATGTATTGAACTTTTGTAGAAAAATCGAATTTTTGGCACATTGAAAAACTGTACCAGCACATATACACTCTTAGATATCATTTTCGTGTGTAAAGTGTAAAAAATAATGTTGCAAGACAGTATTCCCCTTAAGATGATCAGATAGTAATCTGTCTTTAAGACATCAGCCTAGAAACCACATCTCACTTTTAACGCCAGCCTATTTTTTTACATAAAAATGTTTTCTAAGATAATTGAATAATCTTTGGAATATATCGTTCTATTTGTCACAAGAATAGAAGATTCTTATCAGTAAGTGTTAAAAAGCTAATAAGGATATATTTACAGCCTCAAAACCCCATTAGATAAATAATATTCGTTAATTGGAATGGTATCATTATCTAATTACTCACAAATAAATAAGTCGGTGAAGGTACTGCAATGCTTCTGTTGGAAACTCCAATAACCCACAGTTGTGGAAAGATCTGTAAAAAAAAAAAAAAGTTATGATTAATACATTTGGAAATTTAAGATTATTTTGCAGTCATTATTTAGAATCATGATGATTAGATAGTTAGCCGTCGAGGTGATAAGTAAAGATGGAATGGTTGGGATTCGGCTAAAAAAACCTCAATATGATTTTTGTTAAAAAAATCTATATTTTGGACGTTTCGGCTACTCATTGGTAGCCTTCGTCAGCTAAAATGACAAATTTTCATCTATTTTTCAAATATATTTCAAAAACTCTCCCGACCTCCCACCTAGTATTTTCCCATGCCCCTTGTGTATCCTTCCATTAACACCTTTTTCTCCTTTCCTGTCATAAAATGTCATAAACAGGCCTTTGATCCCTTACCGACCACCTTCTCCCACCACCTGCTTTGTTTTCAGTTTCATATACCCCAGTAGATTCCTTTTTTCTTAGACACTTTCACAATGGTTACTTAACTGTCAACCTTGGTCTTCCTCTGCCTCCCGGCATTTCCATTGGTATGTAGTATCTTATTTCTTTGTAAAATTAATTAATGTTACTATTAGCTACTATAGTTTTCATTGGTATGTAGTTTCTTATTTCTTTGTAAAATCAATTAATGTTACTAATTACTATTGAAATCAATTATTGTACCTATTTACTTATATAAACTTCAGTAAAATAGCCCCCTTTTTTTCTGTTATGTTTTTATTGATTTTCATTCTACTCATTCTAAGAATTTAAGACGAAATTGTTCTTTTATAATAAGTTAATTTTATTTATAGTTCTGTTATTTATCACAATTATAAACATTTTTTTTGTTTCTGTATTAATTTCTTGTTTTTTTTTTTGTCATTTTAGCTGACGAAGGCTACCAATGAGTAGCCGAAACGTCCAAAATATAGATTTTTTTAACAAAAATCATATTGAGGTTTTTTTAGCCGAATCCCAACCATTCCATCTTTACTTATTATTTAGAATGTCCCATATTCATAATAGAAATTATTGCGAAAGATCGATTAACCTATGTTGTTCAGCGATGTTCCTGCTCCAATGTATGTCCAATATTTTCGGTGCAAACAATCCAAAATGTGTTTATTCTATACTCTCTAAAACACTAATTCACTTTACAAATAAATCGTGTAGGCCAACACAATCTTTAATTAATTTATTAATAGATACCTGCAAAGCATTTTACTGAACATTCCCTACTGTGCCTAATTTGGTAGATCAAGTTCATTAACCAGCTGAATCCGTCCACCGGAACATCGTTTTCGGAGCGAAATTCGCGCGAAAAAATCGTAACTCTTACGTTTTCGACCATAAACGGCCCCTACAAGGTCAGTAATAATGACATTACCTTATCAAAATGACAGTAATAATGATAGTGTAAGGTGGACAAAGTTGGAATGACGAACAGTAATGATGTGAATCTGGATTTTCTGATCTCGGCTTCATCATTACTGAATGTGGAGGGGATACTGTCATTAGTAATGATGGTGTAGGGAGCGCTACATCATTAATGCGTCATTACTCAGTCTACATTTCAATTCATCTTATTATAAAAATAAGATGAATTGAAATGTATGACTCTACCTTGGTAACATTATAGTTATAAAATAGTTATAAAAGTAATATATATATATATATATATATATATATATATATATATATCAAAGTACCGAATCCGCATTAAGCCTAATTAAAATATATCATAGAATAAAATATATATAAAGTCATCTATAAGGTACCAACAACTTTTCACATTCGTTACTTTGCATTTGTATGGACGATATAAAATAGGTTGAAAGTGCTTTATTTTTTATATCGACTTTAGAAAATAATGTTGACGTGATTCTTTTACCAATTCATTTGTCTTATAGAGTAGATTAGAAGAAAAATATAATCGTTAAACTATATATTTCGTCAAATATATTCAAAAATATGCTTACGTTTTCAAGTAAACTAGTATTATACATTTTTTTACACAAAAAATAATAGCAGATTTAAAATCAGCACCCCAAGAAACCCTAATGTGGTGAATAATATTGAAAACAAAAAATAATGATTTTTCCCAGTCTGGAAGAGAATAAAAATTTGTAAGCGAAAAAGTAATGTGACGTTTTGAAATTCAATATCTCCCCTTGAGATAATCTGATTTTTACGTCATTGAAATCTTTCAAAAGAAGAAAGACTCCTTTTTCTAACCATATAAATGACTATTGTATTATCTCAAAAGGTACTTGCGAAAAATGGTTATCCAAATAAAAATAAAATGTAAACTTTTTTGCACATAACGTCGGTCCCAGAACACTTAGAAACGCCCCGATTGGAAGGATATGTGTCATATTAAGGCCTTTACGAACGTTTCACATGTTGTTTTTTTTTTTTTGTGGCAAGTGTCGCAATTATAGCTACACAGGCGACTTTGCGAGGATCCATTATTAACAAAACGCTTCTGTCACGGAGATGACAATGCATACTGAAGAAAAGTAATGACATTAAAAATGATCCGTGGAATGACGGTGTAAGGTGTACATTGTAATGATGATATGGAATGACGAGAGTTGAATAGTAATGACATTACTGATAATGTCACTATTACTCACCGTGTAGGGGCCGCTTTATATGCTTTCAGGTACCCATTTAAAAGGTTTCTTAAGGGTGCGTTTACACTAGGATAGTTATAGCAAGATATTTATTTTAGAGAGAAATTCTGACTAATGGCAACCATGTAAAATTTATGTCTGACATAAATTCTACATGGTTTACATTAGTCAGAATTTCTTTCTGATATAAATATCCTGCAATAACTATTCTAGTGTAAACACACCCTTAACAAAGGAAAACAAATGAAACCATTATTAAGATATCTGTAACCGTTTACAAGAAAAATGTATACAAATAATTTCCCTAACTAATTTTCAGTTTGAGTATTTGGAAACGATTGATTCAGTTGAAAATTGATCCAGACGTTTGACATCCATCTAAAGATAGTTAAATTTTGGTTCCGTTTGGAGCTAAGGAAGTATTAGAAATAAAATATTTCATTAACTGGCATGACAAGTTTTGGGATTTTCGTATATTTTGTAAAATGTATCGAAAACGGTGACCATTCGAAAGCTTACTAAATTTTCTACAAAAAAGGTTCTGATTTAATATTTTGTGGGCGATTTCAATCGGAGAAAGAAGGTCTTGAAACTTCAAAATTGTTAGTTTTTCTCTTTTGAACGGATTTTATATTTGTTTACCTAACGTTTTAATTGGATTTAACAATAAAACGAGTATTTGACTAAAACAAGGTAAGAAAATGTGAAACGTTGTTATAGTGTTTCCAAGAGTGAACTTTGAGAAGGTGGGGGAAGTCGCCATGATACTGGCGACCACAATCTTAAGCTCTTCGGCATTTCACTTTTTTTCACAAAAGGTCAAACCTCACCAATAACTGCTACCATTCCTTAATAGCACTAGAGTTAAGAACGGAACCGCGCTAAGATGACACAGTTCCTGCGAATCGGAAAAGAACATATCAAAATTATACTTGTCTACATAATCTGCATCAACATGTCTATCTAAGTATTATGGTTGATGTGTAGCGTGGAAGTAAAAGGTGTCTGAAAAATTAGTTTTCCCAGGTGTTTAGTTGTGCTCCATATTAACAAGGCATTTATTTAATGTAGCTGTAAGTCATGAGTGTAGGCCGCGGGAGCCGATTACAGCATCGCGAGACGGGACGAGGTCATCTTGACGTCATAACCTCAGAAAGTAACCCTTACTTAAGCACGGGTGCATATGGCTGTCGAGATGTTATTTTCAAAATAAATTTTGTCAAATTTCAATTCACTTTTAAAACATTCAGTATATGATACGGAGTTATTATGACTTGTGGCTCTCTGGCCCCTTGCTCAGGAACTCACCGACACCTAGTGCGATAGCTGCTTCAATGCCGTGCTTTCTTTTGGTTGTCACACTTTATAATCATCCATGGGGAAGCGGGGAATTTATTCAGCGGGCCCGTAAATGAAAGAACTCGACCTGCTGCAGCTGGGGATTGAAACGCATCTCCCGCATGAGAATCCGAGGCGTTAGCCACTGGACCACGGCCAAACCCTGATGTGGCTGCAATTCCAAGTTTTCGGAACTGATCTCTTCAAAGGGCTGGAACCTATCGAAAATTACACGAGAATAAATGTAATAGGAAATTTATTAAGAATGATTATTTTCCACGATTTCGATTTCGGGGTATTCAAACACTTTTGTATCCCGCAAGAGGGTGATTCAGGTCTAAGTAACCAAACTCTAGGAGGTGATTGTAGACATCATTTCCAACAAAAGTGTTCAATTGAGGTATGATCCGATTCCGAAGGGAAAATGAGTTATGTCCAATTTTCCGTTGTTTTTGTTTTATTCTAACGTTGAAATATCTTTTATTAGGTAAGAAAAATTTTCTCAAAAGCAGTTCAAGATAATTAAATTCTAATTATGCCATCATAAAATAGACAGGATTTCCTTTAAGAAAACTGTGATTTAAATCACTAAACCCATTGACAGAAGATACCTTCTGGACGTCTAATAACGCACTTCTGTTTTTCTCGATGAATCAGAGGTTTCTTGCAAATTCTTTCCTCAGCCCCCTAACGAACTACAGATTCACAACTTGCAGATCTTCTACGTTTAGTAAGCATTAAATCTCTGCAAACGAAGTTGAAGCTTTTCGAGGTTGAACGATTGACTCCGTTTTGACAAAAAGATGTGGAATGGAGTTTTGTTTGTTTCAAATACCCATGTTTTGATTAGGCATTTTTTGGGGGGGGGAGTATCAAAAACATTTGAAGATAGTTGATTAATTTTAATTCTAACTTTACACATGATTTGAAATATTTTCAAATAACATTAATAAAAAATAAAAACATTGCGGAAGGGCAAACTTTAATCCTCAGTTCGGCCGCAACATTTTGTGGACTCACAGGGTCATATTCACACAGGATGAAATATTTAATAGTCGCAATTCGCATACTTGGTTTCATGTTAATCCTTATGCCGTGTGAAGATCACACAATCATTATCTGTTCAACTTCAACGTGTGGTGCGGAATTTTGGACGAATATCTTCTTCAGCTCATGAAGACCTGCATTTTTAAACCTCCTTCAACAAGATCGACCGATTGCATTCGAAGACGTTCCGCTTTACATATATATATGACAAGTTTTATTCATTAGAGTATTTAAAGTAATCTTAAAAAAAAATTGTTTACATATATATGTATATATGTACATATATATATATATATATATATATATATATATATATATATACATATATATGTAAACAATTTTTTTTTAAGATTACTTTAAATACTCTAATGAATAAAACTTGTAATTCTGGGTTTTAGAAGCCCCTACTGCGATTTTTCAACATGAGAACAGGCGCTGTAAAAAAACATGCGGCCTGGAGATTTATAACTGCATGGAAAGTATAACAAATTTCAAATTATTCGACGGCTGAAATTACTGTCATTAAAGGTAAAATTAGATAACCCTACTGGGCATTAAATCCCCGCCAAAACATACAGTGATTTAATAAATTAGTCCCTCGTAAGAGTAATTACTTAAGGCCGTTTAAATGACAGTAATATCTAGCTTCATACAAATTTGATAATTTTCAGTCCAATTTGCAGATCTTGAACGGTTAACTTGTCACGCTTTTAAACTATACTTGGTGGCATATTTCCTTAAGAAATCCCATCGTACAACGTAATAACTGGGTTCAAATTACAGTATGTCAATTTATTTTTTCTAAAATAATAAAATTGGGTTTCATTTGCTATTTAATTAAGGATGGTTGATACTAGTACTCCCCGTCTATAAGGTTGTCTAAACAACCAAATTGCAGCGGGAAATTTTTTCAAGGGGTCCGGAATGTTAAATTAGTTAAGATTAATTTCAAAAATGTATAAAATATTTCAATTGAATCCCACCATTTTAAGTACCCATAAAAAAAAAGAGTTAAAAGAACATTTCTTGTTCCTTTTTCTAGAAAACGTTTACGGATATCGCCTTAAAAATGGTTCATTCGTTTTCCTATGTTATAAAACCTATAAAACGAGTACCTGCAAGCATATGAAATCAAAAACGTACGCGTTACGATATATATATGTCACCGTTATAATCGTGATCTATGGGATCTGAAATACGAAATGTTTTAGTCGGCATTATGACGTTAACCTAAGCAGGTTTCCTCCCTGTGGAGGGAGGGAGGAATCGCGCTAAATGTAAGCTCTGCGATTTTATTGGCGCGATATTCGCACAATAATCCATGTTCCAGAGGACGGATTCTGCTAATAAGCAAACTTGATATTTCAAATCACACAAAGCATTTTTGAGCCAAATTTCATTAAACTCTGTCCATTTTTGAGCCAGCTAGATAGCGAACAGACAAATTTTAACCGCGCGCGCCGTTATTATGGATTCTGAACCTCATAAGAAGGTGTCCTCCCTGAAGAAGAAGGGAGGAAACGCGCTAAAACGCCATTACTGTACGTGTCCTATATCAGAGAACTGTAAATTATTTCTTTTAAAATGGGAAAAACGTTATTTATTTGGGCAACATTGAACTTATTTATGATAGAAAAATTAATTACGAAATTAATTTTAGCTACAGACTTTCCGGCAAGATTGGAGAGGCTGAGACGGTAGAGCTGATTAATCGGCTGCCTTTTCAAGACTCTCCATAAATTGGTTTGATTAATTCCAACCGAAATACAATCCGCGCGAAGAATTATCGGCTTTTACTCATCTATTGACAGCTTCCCTCAATTCTCCACTTCTCTAATTAAGTTTCTTCCCCAGTCCGACCTCAATCTGTATCCATCATCCAGTTTCTGAAAACAAATTGTCCTTTGGATTGATATTGGCTCACATGGATTTAGCGGATTTCATATCCGACTTTTCTTCCATGGTAAAGAATGGAATTGTTTCCGGAAGCCTATCGCTGTGTAAAGATAAAACACGTCGATTTCGCATCATGTGTGTGTGTGTGTGTGAATATACTTATAGTGTGCTTTCTCTGTTTTCTATTGGTCTGCGACGCACAGTGGGGCAAATGGCCGATTTAGGAGAGCAAAATTCCGATCTTTTATGGTCACTTTTGTAATCGTATAAAACACTAAAACGAGATAATTAGTGAACATTTGGAGTCATTAAAGATTGAATTATGGACGAGCGAAGCTTTAATTTTTGAAATTTGATCAAAATGACCCCCCTCTTCCCGCAAGCGTTTTTGTCTGACAAATTAAGTTTTGTCCGCCAAACGTCAAATAGATCTTTTCGTGGAATCACGCATGTACCTAAAAATTGATGTTGTTTAAAAATTTGGATAAGGTTGGTTACAAAATAATTATGCATCAACTCCCATTATTCCTTGAATTCGTACTTAATCTTGCAAATTATGTAAACTCCTATACTTATAAATTTGACGCGTGCAAGGAATGAACTATTTTCTTATCCATATAACTGGCGAATAAGGCGGAAGGTCAATAAAATATCGCCACACACTTTAATAAATGAAGAAGTTACTCGAAAACGCGAAAAACTAGAAAACAAAAACAATACTGAGGGCCTAGAACCAAGGTCAGAAAATAAATTAAAACGTAAACGGAATTCCATTGATGAATCTGATGAAAACATTGGCAATATAAAGTTAAAGAAAACAAAACAATAAAAAATTAGCGATTTCTTCGGCAGGGCGATTCAAGCTGATGCAAACAGGGATAGGGTAGAGAAATGTGAAAGCCCATACAATAAAAACATTTTTGATCAATTTAGTAAAAAGGTGAATTGTTTCCTTAAAGACCAGAATTCAGAACCACCCCGTTATTTGTCCTTCAATTTTAATCCCGTAATATCAAACAAAATCAGACATATTTGTAAAGGGATCGGAAAGATCGCCTGGAAGTACGATAACAAAATTAAAAATAGTTTCAGTTACATTAAGGACCGAGTGAAATTAAAGGAAACTAAGTACAATATATACCAAATTGACTGTAATAGCTGCGGTAAAGCATACATAGGGGAATTCTTTTTTTTTTTTTTAATTTATATTTATTTTATGAGCTTTTCGCAACTATAGCGACTTGCTCAGAACAAACATTACACATACGTACATACATACACATCTACATGCATATATACTTAGATACAATTTGGTTATTACATATGTGCATACAAACACATTATTATATATATACATCAACATCAACAATATATACATCATCATTATTATATATATACATCAAATTATGCAAATATACATTACACTATGTTTATATAGTTTATTCTGCTTCTAGACATAGGATAATACTATTCAGATTAAGATATAATAGAATAAATACCTTAATAAAGATATACTATCATAGAACCTTAATAAATATATAATAGAGAAAGATAAATAAAGATATAATATAATAGAGCGTTAATAAAGATATAATAGAATAAATACATTAATAAAAAAAAAATAAAAAATAAAAAAAAATAAAAAAAAAAAAATGCACACATGTACACACCTGCATACACACACACATATAACATATAAATTAACAATGGTATATGTTTTATATAAATAATAATGGTATATATAAACAAATCTCTATGGGTTGTTTTCACTCTTCTTCCTTTCTAAATGTATGCTATAATATGGTTAGTAAGTTTGTCTTGTTTAGGTAGTTCAATAACGTATTAAACAACATGCTCAAAATATTGACAATGGAGAAAACAAAACGGCTCGATCAGCTGACTATTTGACACCATATTGGATTCGTTCAGTCAATGACCAGTCTAGACGAGGCCCTGCTAGTGGAAGGTTCCATTCCTCAGGTTGAGGCTGAATTTAATGTTTAAGTGTGTTCCCCTGAAGAGGCACCAAAAGGGGTGCGAAACATGTAGGGAACATAAATAAAAAGTGTAAAAGTTTGTGGCGATATTTTATTCCGCCTTATTCGCCATTTATATATATTTGCTGGCATACAAATGAGCTAAGGGTCATTTAATGAATAATTATTTTCTTATCTTTAAATTCTTAATTATAACATAAATAGTAAAAATAATATTAACACTTACTATTTTAATCTACGCTCATGCTTGGAGATTACCTTGTAGCCCTTCACTATCGCACAAACGACTGTTAGAAGCTTATTAATAAAGTAGACTTCCGAAAAATGTAGACTCTGACTTTTTTACGTGTCAACAGTGAGCGTACTGTTTTGAACCGCAAAACACTTGTGTTTATATTGCTAATAATATTAATCTATAAATGTGACATTTATTTTTTAACTTTTACTCTCCAAAATCGGCCATTTGCCCCACTGTGCGAAGTTGTGGTGATGACGTAATACGAAGTGCTGTTGAGAAATCTTGACCTTTCACGAGCCGTAGGTCAAGAAGATCCCATTCGATCAAATTTGTATGCATCTATATATATATATATATATATATATATATATATATATATATTGATTTGGTTTGGTTGGCGATGGTACTGCATCAAAATAGGAAACACCAACTAACTTCAGTTTGTCACCCGTAGGGTGAACCGCTTGCAGTAAGGAACTAGAGGCACTGAGGATGGAGCTGTAGACTCAGAAATCTTGGTTTGAGAATAAAATAAATAATTGTGGTAGAGATCTTGAGTTAGTTGTTTGTCCTATTTTGATATATATATATATATATATATATATATTACATTCTAATATGTGGCGTAGGTTAAAAAAATAGTACTCCTTTTTCTTATGTACTAGTTTATTCTTGGCTAGCCCTACATATTTCGTGGCCTTCATGCCACCTCCCCAGAGGCCATTAAATCCCCATGTGTGGTCCGCTCGCCACCCATAATATGAATATATATATATGGGATCGAGTTAACGAAGGTATAGGGGGGAAAGACGCGTCTTAGAGCGCCAACAGCCACTTTAAATTCTATTAGAAAAGGACATATCCTGGACATTTATAATTTTAACGTTTACCCTAATAATTACCATAATAAATAATTCTATGTAATTTTGTGGTGGACGAGAACCACTGAAGTAATGACTTTACCACATCTTATCTTCGAAACAGTTATCATCAGGCACGTTTTTTCCCTGACGGACACTGTTATCTGCCTAATGTGCCTTGGGCTTCTTTATCTCCTAGTTATTTTTTGCCATAATTAGTCATGTTGTCTCGAGCTTGACGTGCTGTTTTGCTCCTTGCGGCTTGATGTCGACCCGATGACAATCCGGAAGTGCTGAGGAAAAATGTCGGCATTTCATAACTCTTAAAACATGTTGTTGAAATTTCTCATTTTAAGATCTTCTTTTTCCTAAATTGGTGCAATTTGGATGAAATTTGGTACAATAACTACTTTGCCTAAAACGGAAGAACATGTTCGTTAGCCAGCCCTAGGCTTTAAGCTTTATAAGTATTTTAAAATGGTGATCACAGATAACCTCTTTCAAAGAAAAATACCTTTTTCATAATATTGTGGAACTCGAGATTTTTCGGGGGACCCCAAATGACTTGAAACTTTTCAATCCCTTAGATAAAAGTTTAGAAAAGAGGAATTAATAAAAAGAAAAACATATTTTATCAACATTAAAGAGTTTGGGTCTTTTCGTATTCTTTCTTAAACATTTTTTTTAATACAATTCGTATTGATATATTACATTACGGTTTGGAAAATTCATTGATATATTGTTTCATGATTTGTGAAATGTACTCATAAATGACATAACGTCAACATAATTCTTTGTAAATAGCATTAGGGCCAACGGCCATAGCCACGTTGAATGCACCGGTTCCCGTAGATCACCGAAGTTAAGCAACGTCGGGCGTGGTCTGAACCTGAATGGGTGACCGACCACGTGCTGTTGGCATTAAAAAAGGGTGGCAACCTGTAGATAGCCCGGCGCTAATGGCTAAGTTGTAGATGCGCCGTAAAAAAAAAAAAAAAAAAAAAAAAAAAAAAAAAAAAAAAAAAAAAAAAAAAAAAAATAGCATTAGGATTCTCAGTTGTAACGAGAGTAACATTTTATGATATCAACGATGTAAATGGAATTATTATTCTTTAGGTATAAATGTCCCTGAATAAAGTGGTTTTTAATTTCATTATATGGAAACTCGCTTTGAGTTCATGCAGTCAACATTTTAATGACATACAGGTATTATATGTGTGTATATATATATATATATATATATATATATATATATATATAGAGAGAGAGAGAGAGAGAGAGAGAGAGAGAGAGAGGTGAAGTTAGTTCGGAGGTAGGTTCAAAACTCGAGCGCACTAAAGATTTTATCTTCTAGAATCTTCTTTCGTGGGTTGGATTCGGGGTCCCATACCGTCCCTAGGCCCACCCTGCCTTTAATTAATTTATTAATGGGTACCCCGAAAGGGGAAAATCAGGCATCCGGAGCATAGTACTGACCAGACTATCTCCCTAGTGTGCCGTATGGTCCAGAATCATAATTCTACAGTATCTGCCCTTCTGGGCCCTTGTCCATATAATCGTTTTTGTAAATTTATACATATACATGTATATATATATGTATATATATATATATATATATATATATATATATATATATATATATCTTCCTAATGGTAGTGAAAATACCCGCTGACAAGGAGAATTCCTAATTCAAGTAAGACATTATTTACTGTGATAGGCGTCAAGGATTTTATCATATAGCTGTGGATTTGTGAACACAGTAGAGTATTTTCTTCAGCCATAATTCTTATAAAAATAAACGGGAGTACGTATGCGATCCCACGCTCTCAGCGTATAAACACCAAATCCACTGGTTCTTGCTTACGGCTACGCATGTTTCATCTTCCACTCGGCATTAAATATATTAATAAAAAAACGTTTAACCACGATATCACTAACCTTGTTAATTTAATAAATGGATGCTTCTTTATATTTATTTTTTATACATATTTAATGACCGGACGTTTACTTTTTAATTAGAATTACATTATCGTTAGTTTTCATATATTGACATGTAAATAACAGGATAAAATATACTTTAAATTCACATCTCACCAATAAGTAAATGAAAAATATCTAGACGTTTTTGCCATCATGTGTCCTGTTAGCGTGTTTTCATACAGATGAATGGTTTCTTCTTATTATACCCGTAAAGAAACCCACGTACATTGAACCATTTTTTCTAATAATGAATATATCCAATAGGAAATATATAAAAGAAAAATAAAACCCATAAAAGACTGATTGAATTTTTATTGTTCTTGCAGAAACATATGTTTCTCATTTTTAAAACTATATTTCTTCTGGAGATTAATATTAAACATAGGGCATATTGATTAACAGCTGACCTTTTCTGACCATGACCAGTATAGGCGTGGCCCTTCTAGTGGAAGGTTCTCCTCCTATGTTGATAAGTTGAGGCTGTAATTTTATATATTTTAACATGATCCCCTGAAGAGGCACCGAAAATGTGCGAAACATGTAGGGAGGAAGTTTTTGACACTATTTAGCCAAGTTTTAATTGTTGACCTTGGGCCTATAACGATAATTCGGCTATTTAGATTGTACACGAATATTAAGAATGCGGTAGTAAAGATAGAGCTGCGATTTAAAAAATCATATATATTTTATATTTAAGCCAGAAAAAGTAGTTTTTGGGAGGCTATGAATCGGCCATACACGCAACACAAAAATGACAGTTTCTACGTTTTTTTTGTGTGTGTGTTATTTATTATTTGTTTTATTACTTATTTTTATTTCTTGTTTATCTGTTTTTATATGTACACAGTCCTATATTTTTTAGAACATTTTGACCTCTCTACATTTGCGTTGTCGGTCTTTGTCATGAGATATTTATTATTTATGCGTAAGGAGGCCCGGTAGACGTGAGTGCTAAGGCGTATGCACTCTGTGCCTAAGGTCGTGGGTTCGATTCCCACTAGGGGTGGTGGCTTTTCTTACGAAAGAAGAAAAGGCATCAGCCCTATCCTGGCTAGCATAGCCAGGCATTCGACGAAACGCTCGTACACGTCAACAATTTTCCGATGCAAAATCACCAGAAACAAAAATGGGCCTGATCGGTGACCCCACTACTTGATACTCCCCTTATGAGATCAGACCGGCGTCATTTCACGTTCGATAATTTAAAAATGCAAACAATTTTCCAAACGAATGTTCAACTGTAAATATTTCCAACTTCTTGTTTCCCCTTTTAACATGAATTCCTAATTTTTATTTATGCTTTATTTTTCAATATGTTATAGAGTTTTAATCATTTTTTTCTTTCCATTTATAATAAAGTTCCTACTAATTATTTATGCTTTTCTTTTCAATATTTTATAGTATTTTAGGTATTTTTGTACTATATATTTTCAATTTTTTGTTACATATTTCATTATATATAGTTAAATATATATGTACATATTTTGAATTTTATTTTACATGAACGTCCGTTCCCTATTTGTAACCGTAATTGACTGTATCTCGAAAATAATTATTTATTACATAATTATTAATAAATATTTCTCTTTGGATCAACCATGACATATTATTGGCGTGTAACGTGTTCAAAGATAACGACGACCGCAGCTAAGGCAGTCTTTTTGTTTTGTTTTGTTCGTGAGGATATAAGGTCCTGCGCGAAAAGGATACAGGGTAGAGATAGCGGGGAGAGCCGACATGACGTCACGGCCAGAATCTCGAGTGCCTTGGAAATAGGTCGATCGTTGCCTCGAGAAGTGTAGTAGCCATCGGCGATATGAGACTCGACCTCCGATGTTGAAATACCTATCTAATGAGGCTGTACTCATGGGCCCTTATCAGAGGATCGCATTATCTCCACTCCACTCCTAAATAGCCCTAAATTTGTTCCTTAATGCTGGCTCATTATTCTTTTAGGATCTTTCACCCTACAAACGGGTAATACGGGCTTGGGTTCAATTTATGTACGAAGATGTTAGGTACATGAATTAATTTTGTAAAACGTTGTACATGTTAGGGTGCTAATTAAACAAACGTTTTTTTTTTTTTTTGTAAAACCCAGAAAAGTGTTTTCATGTTACATTCACTCTTAATAGGAGCCCCTGCCCCCTGTATCCATTTGCAGCAGTTAACTTCGAGGATCGAATGAGGTGCGTTACCTGGGACTTCTACTAGACAGCAGACCTACATGTAACCCACACACACGACTGAAAAGACAAGAGCTAAACAGGAGATATGAGCTCCTAAGACGACTACTTGGACCTACCTCAAAGCTTACGACACAAAACAAAATCACTATTTACAAAACTGTAATCAGACCTATCTGGACTTACGGACACTCAAACATACAACGAATACAAGCATTCTAATCCAAAGTCCTACGTAGAATAGTGATTGCTCCCTTTTATTTCTCCAACAAAACCCTAAATAACGACCTAAACATTCCCTTCGTAAACCATCTTGCCAAATCTCGATTCCTAACGTTTCATTCCAAATTGTCATCCCACCCAAATCCTAGAGGTCAATACCTTTCCACTCGGACCCACCCTAAAGACCTTCTCAGGAGGCTCAAGAGACTTTGGCCCCGTGACCAGCTACCATAACAGCGGTTAAAAACAGTAAAAATAAAAATGATAACATATATTAGGAAGTGCCGATAATGTTTGGCTCCTTCCATATACTGTTCATTGATATGTATACTTAGGCCAGCACAATTAATTATTGTACTTATAAATTGTACAGATTTTAAATAAACATAAATTAAAAAAAAAAAAATCGCCTCTAAAAACCTACATTGCCGTCTAAATTACTAAGCTAGCTTCTAAATTAGCCCTTAGTTATATTTTATGCATACCACTCTGAATATAACTTGCAAAGGAACATCCCCAAGTGTCCGGAGCCGATTTCAATGAAGCATTTTCTGTATTTATTATAAACGTGAAAATACGATACTTATTTTTTTTATTTCGGCCCAATCGCACGTTTAAGGGGTGAAACCATCCTTCCAAATTACACCTCGAGTATCCAAGGTCTTTTAAAATATCGTAGGCAGAAAAATGTTATGGTATTTTACCAACAAAACGAATTGTTCTAATAATAATTTATTTATAAAAAAAAAAAAAAAAAAAAAAAAAAAAAAAAATGTTTGCGCCTTTTTTTTACTAGATATCAACATTTTTCTTATGAAACAAAAGACTGCTGAATTCAACAATATGTTTAGCAAACAAGTTTGATGTATTTGTTTGTATATATATATATATATATATATATATATATATATATATATATATATATATATATATATATGCGTTGTTCGTCATGTACCGCACTACTCCGCTGATTGTGTAGTGAGCGAATCTATATACGCGCAATTCCGTGGTGAAAGTGAAACATATCATACATCTTTGAATTCAGCTACGCATTTTTATTCTTTTGTTTCATAACAAAAATGATGATAACGAATATTCGAAAAAGTGTGCGAAGAATGTTTTTTGTTATTATTATTAATTAGTAAATTATTATTTAAGCAATCTTTTTACATATTTGTTTGGTAAAATACCATAACTTCCTATACATAATTTTAATGGAATTTTAAAACTGAAATCAGTGGTGCAACCAGATTTTAAATAGCAATAGACTTGTTCACTAGGTTTCTCCTTCCAATGTATATATATATATATATATATATATATATATATATATATATATATATATATATATATATATATATACATTGGATTAAGAATTTAATTTCTTAATTTAATCAGAAAGATTGAACAAACAATTTTATAATTTGACGGCAAAATATTCTCTTTGATATGACTAATATGTTTCTTTCGAATACTTATGTGTGCGCACGTGTGCATGTGCGTGTGAGAGAGAATTATTGAAAATCGAAACAAGCGTTTCAGTTTTTAAAAATAAGTGGATGTATTGTATATATTTTTAAATATACAGCTTCTTCTGTCAATCATTGCAGTATGCATCCCTGATGCATTTGAGTAATGGGTTCGGCAATTGGAGAGTAGAATGGAGGAAATAGGGCAATCACTATGATTTACGTTACAACTTTAATGAAGAGTTATTTATCAATTAACTACTTCCTAATGCCTATGTGCTGGTCTCTAATGACTTAATTATCTCTGTTTGGATCTGTACTTACTTGAGCCAATTAGTTTACTAACTTTCCGATATCGCTGTTTATCTCCTCTTCAATCTATTGGCTAGTCAATTAATTTAAGATAATGAGGATTTGACTGATAAATTACGTTAATGATATGAGGATTTGTACTCACTTGCTTGAAATGAATAAAGCGCATTCTTTTTATATGTGTGGTGACGACGACTGTCTTAAATAAAGGGACATTGTGGAAAGGTCGTTTCCGGTTAAGCATGGATGGTCGACCCCAGAGAGTTTTTTGCTCGAAGTTTGGGGATCCTAGTGGCTTAAAAACAAATTCTCAGCTCTGAATGTGGCTCCCTCGTCTATGAAAACTTATATATCAAGTTGAAACTTATGTCTTCAATTGTATGATCGTAATGAAAAAAAGTAACATAGTAATCTTTCTTACGATTGCTAATTTATGGTCCACCGACATCTGAAAAATCAGATACTTTTACTAATAGCACTAGAGATATACACGGAAACACGCTAAGATGACCCAGTTCCTGCAAGTCGAACTTGTTCCTGTTTACCTTGCTTTTTTTCCTTTTTTTTTTTTTTTGTTAATTACATTCAATAGTAAAATTATATCTTTGAGGGACACGTTAAATACGAAGCATTTTTGCATTTGTTTGACTTAGAGCTTTCGCTAAGGATGAGGGAGAAGGCGGATTGAGTAAGTCAGTTTCCTGTGCTGTGAGACATCTAAAATATCGCTTTTATGCGAAAAGGTTGCTTAGAAAATAAGTTGAAATTTTTCAAGAAATATTTTTTATTCCGATCATACAACTGTGAGATACATTTTCAACGATTTTTTTTTCGTCGGGGGATCCACATTCGGAGCTGAGAATTTGGGATTAGATCACATTTAGGGTATTATTTGGATTCCCCAAATTTTGAGCAAAACCCTTTCTGTGCCGACAACCTATGCTTACCCAGATATAGCCTTTCATTTAATGTATTTGACAAGAAAAAAAAACTTTCCTTACCCTTACAGATTGTAAACAATCATAAGACGTCAACACCAAGGGACGAGTCAAGATATCTCACTTCAAATATTTACCATTCATGTTTCAGCGAGGTTTGATCACATTTGATTGCATTTATGATATTCACTATACGGAAGGTCAAATAATAATATTCAGAATTATTCATCTAATTTATTAATTCTAGCTCTTGATTTCACGAACTTCTGGCATGATTAAGAGGATTAAAAAATAGACCAATGGTCTATGGGTGATCAGGTATGAAGCTAAGAAGAATGTCACCAATCAGACGGGAGATTTTAATTGAAGTCCATGTACAAGGCATCCATACTTAATATATCAATGATTCATAATTGTCAATTAAGGGGTAATACTACCTTTTAACTTTCATTTTTAATATTGTCTTTTTTAAGGGCTTAAATGCCTCCTTAACTAATCAAAAATTATATCAAAGAGAGTTTATGTGCCGGAACAGATTTTCAATGTGCCAAGAATTACAATTTTCAACTAAACTCCTGATCGACGCCATGAGCGGGTTCTTCCCTACGGAGGGAGTGAGGAAATGTGCTTATACTAATCTCTAAAAGATGTCGTGTGTCGCGAACCACGAGGAGCACCCAGAAATGGAGAATATTTTTGGGTTTTGGATCAAAATCGTTACGCTTACATCATATGCTTGTAAGTACTTGTTTTATAGGCTTCTTGGCCTAGGAAAACGGATGAAACCATTTTTAAGACGATAGCTTGAACCGTTTTCGAGAAAAGTGGAAAAATAGTTGTTGAATCTAGTTTTTGGTTTGGGTAAATCATGGGATAAAATCATGGGATTAAAATATTTTCTGCTTGTTTGAAATTCATATAAACAATATGTTAAAATTTTGGTTACGTTTGGAGTTCAGGAAGGATTAGAATAAAATATTTGATTTATAGACATGAAAGGTTTTGGGAACTTCGTATATTTTCGTTAATATCTCGAAAGCGGTTGCAAATCTTGGGAAGCGAAAGGTTACCATTCGAAGCTTGCTAAATGCTCTACAAAGAAGGTTCAGAAGAAAGTTTTGGTTAGGCAATGTCAATCGGAGAAATAAGTGCTTAAAACTTTAAAGTAATTAATTTCGTTTATTCGCACGGTTCTTTTTGTCTGTTTTTATTTCTTGTTATTTTTTAATATCGTATAGTAGGAGAATGTATTAAACAATAAAACAGGATAAGTAAAATAAGAAAAAAAAATGTATTTGAAATATAGCTTTTCAAGAGAGAGATTCGAAGACACCTTATGAATATTTTCAACTGCGTTTATGTTGTCGGTGTCGTTTTTTTTTTTTTTTTTTTTTTTTAATTGCATTTATTCGTAGAATGAGTACTACAGTGGAATAAGGCAACAAAATGTGAAACGTTTTGATATTTTTTAATGCATTGAATTCTGAAATAAGTATCTCTAGAAGTGGGTTGTGGGGGCTGGCCGATCCGGCCAGGTAAGGCCATAAAAGGTTTTCAAGAATGGTGGATCCAAAATAATAACTGTTGCTATTTTAATCTTTCCAAATGAGACAGGGGGATAAGAGGGATAAGAACGGAACCGCGCTAAGATGACGCAGTTCCTGCGAGTCGGACTTTTTGTATAATTTTCCCGCAAGAGTGTTTACGCAGAGAGGAACGCGGGGCATAGATCGAAGGGGCTAAGTGACGTCATACTTACCAACACAGATACGAGAAGCTGAAGAAATCCCAAGATACTGACTGCCCTGTGTTAACGCCCACCATCTCCAAAGCCCTCCTCCAGTCCTAAGTCTCTGATTTATTATTATACAGGGTTAAGTTTTTATTCGCTTCCCGTGTAAGTTTTTTCATCCCGTGGGAGGAGTCCTTTTCTTTCCTCTCTTTTATAGACAGTCCTCAAATAATCCTCATGAATCATACCAACGTTAAATTTATTACGTCGGCATTATTTTCGAATTTCGACAAGGATTTACTTCTTTTACAAACTTTATAAAAAGTTGACAAAACATTTGGTTAATTATGAATAACCAATAAATATAGCAGATGGAATGACAAGAAGCTTATTATCAAAGTATATTGATTCTGAATAAAATAGTTTAATTTGACATCATTAAATATGAACATAAAACTTGCATAGTGTCCTCAATTTAAATTTGAAATGTGATTGTACCTATCGAGCTTAGGTATGGAGCAAATAAATTTCTGTTAAAATAATTTTTTTTTTTAACTTTAGATTCTTAAACATTTTAACGAGTTAGGAGGGATTCAGGTATCAACAGCGTAAGTTACTCAACCTTTTGGGTATATTTGATGACTGAGACTGGTCATGTACTTGATTTTTTTGACTGCATTCATGAATAATTTGCTCATAATAACCTATATAAATAAAACAAAAACATGAATACTTTTAGATTAGTAACGAGCAGCTATTTCAATTAATATTTTTTTTTAAATTTATTTCCTTCCAGAGTTTCTTGTATGCGATGTAATAAACGTCTTAATAAATACACTTACAATGCAATACAAATTAATCCAGTGATATTAAGTAACTACAAAATATGTCCCATCACAAGTGTAAATGTGGAGCGCAAGTTTTCATAGTTGAAACTCATATTAGATGACCAACGATATAACTTTGCGGAACTATTAATACAATATTACGAAAACTTATGTTTCACTATATATATATATATATATATATATATATATATATATATATATATATATATATATATATATATATATAACTCCTAAACGGTTAACGGTTGAAGACATCAAAATTTTTCAAGAGACCAAAGTTGTAGTTCTTGTCGAGAAATGAAAAAAGTCCGTCACGCAGGAGCTGCATAACTAAGCACTTTCCTCAGAATTATGGGTAGTGTAGACTGCTCTCCAGAACAATTTGCTTAAAATATCCTACATAAATAAAATAAAAACCATGAATAGTTCTCTTTTAAATTTGTAACGAGTAACTGATCAATTATTAATTTGCTTCCAGAGTTATGTTTACACATGGTACCTATTACACTACGTAATAAATACAAAAAACCTCATATTATCGTATTTTGATCTAACGCAGGAACAGGATACAGTCACTGTAGTGGTAGAAAGCGCTCCTTGCGGCGGCTTTGTGAACCTACGTCTGGCGGGCTTTTCTATTGAAATATATTACAAATTAAACACTAGCTTTCCGATTGACCGATTCAGCTCATTTTTACAACACTTCTTTCTCATGAGTTACCCACGACGTATACCCCGTTTCGTTACAATACAGCAGAAATTACGACCGGTATGAGTATATTAGGAATTTGGGTCCAGAGTAAACCTCCCCTTTTAATGAACCGATTTAGTTTATTTTTACAACACATATTTACCTGTAGATTACCACTACGAATACCGAGTTTCGTCGAAATATACCAAAAATCACGGCTGGTAGTGGCGAATTGGTATTGTGGGTCCGGAGTAAATCCCCCCTCCTAATGAACAGATTTAGTTTATTTTTACAACACATATTTACCTGTGGATTACCACTACGAATACCGAGTTTCGTCGAAATATACCAAAAATCACGGCTGGTAGTGGCGAATTGGTATTGTGGGTCCGGAGTAAACCCGCCCTTCTAATGAACCGATTTAGTTCATTTTTATATCTCACTTTTCTCTCTATATTACCACTACGAATACCAAGTTTCGTTGAAATATAACAAATATTACGGCTGACATAGTCAAATTAGTGTTTTGGGTTCGGGGTAAACCCCCCCTTCCGGTGGACCGACTTTGGTGGTTAACGAACTCGTTCAATCGTTTGCTAATTGAATGCTATATACCAAGTTTCGTGACGAAAAAACAAAAACTCTGGCCGCTATCGTGTTAACAGACACACACACACACATATATATATATATATATATATATATATATATATATATATATATGTATATATATATATATATATATATATATATATAGATAGATATATATAAATTTTAACGGGGGTCATTTTCGGTGTCTACTAGGTAGGATCGATAAAGATTTGAAGAAATTTTTCAAAAATTCCGTCATGAGTCCAACCTCAATAGCTACTTTCCTTCGGAGGAAAGTGCTAAAATACCCCTTGTAAGGGCTCAAATAAACTTTTGAAGGGAAGTGTTACCTTTTTACCCATATTTTGCATTATATTATTGAAATGTACGAAATAAATAAGGAAGAACCGTGCAACATCATGCTTGGCAGTGTATTTCATTTTTATTGCACGTTTGGCTAATTTTTATTGCACGCTTACTGCACAAAATCCGGCTTCACGGATGAAGCTCTTTGTCTCGCTGGTATTGTGGAATTTTGGCGAAAGGTCGAAACTTCTGTTGATCTATTGTGCTTTACCCAAGATTTATCACTATAACTACCCAAAGGTCCTATAGTTCTATATATCCGTTCTACATAACGTTTTTGCCAATTTTTATCTACAAAGTTAGCGAGAAAAACTTTTGGAAAATGTTAGAGACACTGTTATTATCTGTTTGCGAGATACCTTATAATCACATTAAGCAACAGCTCCTACGCTTTGATAAATTTCAAGTGTTAGTATGCTCCAAATGCTTGCTTGCTTACGTTCTTGTTATGAGAATACAAAACTCTGTGGCCTCAATCTTGAATAGTGATCGACATCTAGACTTCGGCTTTGTGGTCCACGTACGAATAGTTC
This sequence comes from Gonocerus acuteangulatus, assembly GCA_946811695.1. NCBI lineage: Eukaryota > Metazoa > Arthropoda > Insecta > Hemiptera > Coreidae > Gonocerus > Gonocerus acuteangulatus. Next base: position 7,992,571 of record OX328132.1, on the reverse strand, counting down.
CGGAATTCCTTCTACCGAAAACGGGTAATTTCACGTGCTGGACAGCCTGTACAGATGACCAATTAGGCTGTTAATTAGTCTTGCTTCTAGACTATGTCACGTGTGCAGGAATGTGTGCTTTAAGTTTTGTTGTAGGGCTTGTTAACACTTGTACAAGTGCAAAATATAATTCACAGTTTGGTTGACATATTGAGTAATGGCCACCAATTTATTAGAAATTTACTTAAAGTATTTCTCCGAACATAATAATTCGATTTTAGTTTTTCAGTAAAGTATTGGATTCATTCAATAGTTATTTAGATAAACTAAGATTTTTACGGTACATCCACGGCTGAGGTCATTAGCACCCTTCTTTTATTTCATGTTTTCCATATTATTTCAAACAATATTATGCTAAAAACTCCCACCATAATTCTACACGAAATCGAACTTCAGTTTGATTATATTCTTAAAATATATTGGATCAGCCTTTAGATCTGAATTAAGCATACCCTATATATTAACCTTATTATTATTACGAAGACAGGGTATGGTTGGGATTCGGCAAGGAGAAAAAAAAAACGTCAGACCTTCAGGAAGAAATCTGTATTGGACGTTTCGACCCATACATTCAACCATGGTTACCTAAGTGTCTTCGAGGTCTTCCTCCCTCCCCCCTAGGCATTCTCTAGTGCTGAAGAAGGCTGCCAACGTGCAGCCGAAACGTCCAATACAGATTTCTTCCTGAAAGTCTGACGTTTTTTTCTCCTAGCCGAATCCCAACCATACCTTGTCTTCGTATCACTACAACGGCTAACTATCTCCAGCAGACCTTCTAACGTTCAGACCGGAAGAAATCGGTATTGGACGTTTCGGCTGCACTTCGGCAGCCTTCTTCAGCTAAAAAATATATACAACTTATAAGAAAAAAATAGTCAGAAATGAGCGTAGTTTATACATCATGCCAATAAATTTGAACCAATCTTATTTTTAAACATGAACATTCGGTAGATAGGTAGTTATTATAGAAAATGTGGTTTTCGGTAAGATACAATTTACAAAGGTGTGAAAGTAAACAACATGTATAAAGAAATGAGCAAAAAGTACAAAAATAACATTATTAAAATTTTATATTATGAGAAAAAGTCCGACTCGCAGGAACTGCATCATCTTAGCACGGATCCGATTATGTCCCTATTGTCATTTGAAAAGCTTAGAATAGAAACCGGTAATACTTTGTTCGGTCTTTGTTCAAAGGGATTTATGACTTTACCTGGTCGGGTCCGCCAGACCCCAGAATCCTCTTCTAGAGATACTTATTTCATACTTTCAATTCATTGAAAAATATCAACATTTTTCACATTTTCTTGCGTTCTTCTACTAAAGTAATAATTCTACAAATAAAATCAATTAAAAAATGAAATAAAAACCCAACAGCATAAAGGCAATTGACAATATTCAAAAGACGTCATCGAATCTCTTTCTCTTGGCAAGCTATATTTCTAACAATGAATTGTTTTTCTTATTTTACTTAATCTGTTTTATTGTCAAATACATTATCCAACTATAAGCAATGAAAAAATAACAAGGAATAAAAACTAACAAAAAGAACCGTTCGAATAAACGAAATCAATTACTTCAAAGTTTAAGCACTTATTTCTCCGATTGACATCACCTAATCAAAAATTGTTTCAAAATCTTTTTTGTAGAACATTTAGTAAGGTTTCGCATGGTAACCCTCCGTTTACCAATATTCCCTACCGTTTTCGAGATATTAGGGAAAGAATACAAAGTTCCCAAAACTTTTCATGTCTGTTAATAAAATATTTTATTCTAATCCTTCCTTAAGTCCAAACGTAACCAAAATTTTAACATATTAGTTTTGATGAAATTCGACCATGCGAAAAATGTTTCAACTGAATCCCATGATTTTAAGTACCCAAACCAAAAACGTTATTCCGCAACTATTTTTCCAATTTTCTCGAAAACGGTTAAAGCTATCGCCTTAAAAATGGCTTCATTCGTTTTCCTAGGCTAAGAAGCATATAAAAAGAGTATTTGCAAGCATATGAAGTAAGCGCAACGACTTTTTTCGCGCAACATTAACCATGTTCCGGTGGGCGGATTCTGCTGGTTAACGAACTTGACCTTTCAAATTAGACGAACGATTTTAGTACCAAATTTCATCAAAATCGGACCATTAGAGGGACCGGAAGTGAGCGAACAGACATATATATATATATATATATATACAAATTTGAACCACCGTTATTTTCGGTCTCTAGGGGTTCTGAAACGCAACATTTTCTAGTCGGCACTTCCGGATTGTTTCATGAGATCAACCTTATAAGCGGGGTTCCTCCCTATGAAGGGAGGGAGGAACCGCGCTAAAAACAATTTATTCTATAAGTGAATACAATTTATAAGAAACGTCCAATACAGATTTCTTCCTAAAGGTCTGACGTTGTTTTCTCCTAGCCGAATCCCAACCATACCTTGTCTTCGTATCACTGCAAGGCTAACTATCTCCATCTCCACTTATTATTATTAATTATTATTACCCTTATATAATATTATTATTATTTATTAACACTACTTTATTTACTTGCTTACAATTACTCATTCGTCCAAGACACTCTTACTCCCGGATACAAATCAAACGGTTGCATCCTTTTTAGCGCGGTTCCTCCCTTCCTTGATAGGGAGGAACCCCTAGAGACCGAAAATATTTATATATTCGGGAGAATTTTTTTTAAAATATATTTAATTTATGAGCCTCCGCAACTAAAGCGATTCGCTCAAAACAATTATTACATATATACAACAAATTACATTTTTTACATATATACATCCAAATATATATTAGGAATTATACATATACATCAGTTATACACTTTATTATACATCCCATTATACAAGATTACTATATAAAATATTCATTCAATTATACAATGAATCATATATCTTAACTAACAAGTTAACTATTTATTTATTTATAACAGATAATAATCTGTTATTAAATTCTCATATTTACTCTTGTATGCCATTGTGCATAGATTACTAACTCACAAAGTCCTGATTCTTTAATTGATCTGTATAAAAAATGTTTTCAAGACATTTGGTAGGCAAACTGGTTCTTACTTAAAAGGCTTCTTTAAAATTAGCTTTTTAATAAAACTGAAGATCCACTATTACGATAATAATCCGGTATAAGAAAAAAGGAGGAAAGAGGTATTAAGTGTTACTTACAATCGCTTCAGATTTCTTGTCGAATGAAAAGTTCTTGGATGTATTTTGACGATCTTATTGTCACCGAGGATCCTGAAACAGAACATTATCGTATTAATATTTACTAGTTTTTTTAATTATTTTGTTTTTTTAACGATATTTTATAATTTATTTAAAAAAATGCAATTATGGGTATTACATAAAATAATAATGTACCAAATTTAATTAAAATCGGTCCATTTTAGTGGCGGATAGAGAGCGAATAGACAAATGTGTATATATATATATATACACACACACAAATTTGAACCACTGATATTTTCTGGTTCTGAAACGTTTACAAGTCGGCACTCCCGGATTGCGTCATGAAGTTAACCTCATAAGCGGGTTTACCCCGCTTTGAACTTCTATTTTCTCCCTATCTCCATAGGGAGAAAACCTGCTTAAGGTTGACCTCATGACGCAAACCGAAAGTGCCGACTTTGTGTGTGTGTGTGTGTGTGTGTATATATATATATATATATATATATATATATATATATATATATATATATATTTTTACACTTAAATCACTAGTATAAATTAAAATTGCTATCCTGAAGCACTATCAGAACTTTTACTTTCATTTCCTAAAATCCGGATTTTGTGATTCGCCCTTTCTCTCCTACGCAAGGAGTATATACATATAGTTAATATTTCTTATAATATTAAAAAATTTGAGCACCTACTCGAATTATCCAATGATACAATGGCATCTTGAACCATTAAGACATTAGGTGCCATTATGCACAAAAAAACAGGCACGGAAAGATCTATCACAAACAACAAGAAGGAAAACAAACTAAAAGCAACGAAACAAGTGGGAATGATGATGAAGAATATATGGTTTTAAGAACAATTTAATCTGTCTTTTCTGATGGAAGGATCATGGGAATGGAGTCGGATGGCTTGATTCTGAGGAAATCGTGTCGAGCTATCCTTTAGAGCAGGGGTCTCCAAACTTTCCAGCCTTAGGGCCATACTGATTACTCCAGTAGGTTCCGAGGGCCAAAACCATATTGGTACTACTTATTTGTGTGAGAAGACCTTCTCCAAAATGAAGTACACAAAAAATGTTTACAGATCTAAATTAACTGATGAGCATCTTAAATCTCTTTTAATAATTGGTACAAGTAAAATTAGTCCACAACTACAAACTATTGTCAGTGGAAAATCTCAATTACATAAATCTCATTAGTATTTCATATGTCATTATGCTTGTTATAAGTTATGGTTTTATTTAAAATGTATAAAATGTTAGTTGGATTCATTTCAATAATTTGTTAGTTATTATATACTGAAGTTAAATTTTCTGCATATTATACATGTCTTTACTCATTACAATTCTGTGTTTCTTTATCCAACTTATCAAAAAAACAATAACAATAAGCCTACAACAATGTTATGAGTAGTTAGCCCATGACCATGTCAATGTAGATGTCATATTAATAATTATTCAACATAAAATTAGAATACTTCAGTAAGACAGATCGTACTTCATCTTTATATTTATATAATCATTCATATGCATTTATACACACACACACACACACACATATATATACAGGGTGGATCGCAAGTTAATGACAATATTCCAGGAGGTGAAACTAGATCGAAAATTTAGTTCAACAACACCAGGGGTCTCCCGTGGTCTAGTGGCTAGCGCGCTAGATTCATAAGCGGGAGATGGTGGGTTCGATCCCCACCGGCGCCACAAATTTTCTCATCTCAGGGCTCGCTGAGAAAATTCCTGGCTGCACCCTGGACGTCGGCGCTAATGGCCAAGATTTATGTCGATGCGCCGTTAAAAAAAAACAAAACAAAAAAACACCAGCTCATTTCTAGCTCACACTGTTCCGGGCAATATCAATTCATAAGTAGAAATAAATACAAGCTTCTGGTTAGCGAAAAAGTTTAGAAAATCGCTACTCCTTCAAAAAAAAAAAATGTTCTATTCCTATCTCTTTGTGTTTTGAAGGGAAACCTATGTTATGGACCTAGGACGGCCTAGGTGTATTCCTTGGTGGATAATACTGCATGAAAGTTCCGTTTTATTTAATGTGGGAGGGGGGGGGCTTGTACTAAATGGGCTCAAGTAAGTACTGATGCAAACAAAGATAATGAAGTCATTAGAGACCAGGACATCGGCACTAGGATGGAGTTAATTGATAAATAACTCTTCATTAAAGTTGTGACGTAAATCGTAGCCAGTGCCCTATTTTCTCCCTCCGTAGAGTTCATTTTACTCTCCAATTGTCTAACTTGTCTTTCAAATGATATCGAATAGTTTTTTGATTGTATGGCATTTTGACATTACATCAAAGCGGATGGCTTACAAAAAATATAAGACATTTCAGATCATGAAAATACCGGTACCCCGAATTTGTAAGCGCGTGAGTTCTTTGTGCTCTAATACCTACAAAAGAGGGTCTCAATTTTAATGAAATTTGGTACAATAATATTTTGCATAATACATAATTTAAAGCTCCTTAACCAGCAGAATCTGTCCACCAGAACATTGTTCTTTTAGCTAAGAATTTAGGCCTCTTATGTACATAATATATGGCTATTGATACGTTGGCAATAACACAGGCACAAAAAAAAATAAATAAAAAAAGTTGTCTTTTCCAAAGACACCATACACATATTATAATGTATTTCTACACGCATCCGAATGCATCCGAATCCGGAGTCCGTTTCACCCCATCACTTCAGGTTTAAGAGCATTTGAAGGTCAAATTTCGTATGAAATCGTTAAAGAAGAGATAACTAGAGCATCCATGAATTTGAGGGTCACTGAAATCGAATCAGAGATCTGTTTCACCACATCGCCGCAAAATCCTGACGTGATGCTCTTAAACCTGACGTGATGGGGTGAAACGGACTCCGGATTCGGATTCAGCGTGTAGAAATACATAATAATATGTGTATGGTGTCTTTGGAAAAGACCACTTTTTTTGTGTGTGCCTGTGTAATTTGTATAAAACGAAAACGCTTGAATACCAGCAGAAAAATATGTTTTTCGCGAAGTTCTCTGTAATATTAATTAAAAAATACGTGTCAATTCTTTGAAAAAATAATGGCAGCGCTGTGTCTGATAAGCGAAAACCCTCTTTTTTCACGAGCGAGAGTCTGAAAGCGGCAATGTTTAATCTAGAACGAACAACTAAAATTATTTCGAAAGAAGAAGATTAAATCTAGTAAAGTACGTAGGATTTTTAAAAAATATCAATTTTTTCGAAAATGGTGAACAATTTCGCTCAAAAATCATGTTCCGGTGGGTGGATTCTGCTGGTTAACGAACTTGACCTTTTAAATTAGACGAAAATTCATCAAAATCAGACCATTCGTCTAGGACCTAGAGAGCCAACAGACAAATATATATATATATATATATATATATATATATATATATATATATATATATATATATATATAATTTTATATGTATACAATTATATATTTATATATATATATATATACACATATATATATATATATATATGTATATATATATACATATATATATATATATATATATGTATATATATATATATATATATATATATATATATATATAAAATCAGTCCCGTAACAGGCCACAAGGGCCCAGAGGGGCAGATACTGTAGAGGTATCTGATTCTTCACCATACGGCACACTAGGGAGATAGTGTGGTCAATACTATGCTCCGGCCGCCTGATTTTCCCCTTGGCTGCTTCGACTGCTAGAGTCATTAGCACCCAAGGTACCCATTATTAATTAAATTAATTAAAGGCTGGGTGAGCCTAGGGACGATCTGGGACCCCAAATCCAACTCTCGAACGGCAGCACTGGAAGAAAAAATGTTTAGTGCGCGCTCGGGTTTTGAACCTGGTCCTCCAGTTCATTAGTCGAGTGCTCTACCATTGAGCTAACCTCGCCCCATATATATATATATATATATATATATATATATATATATATATATATATATATATATATTCAATTTTGATCCGTTATTTTCGTTCTCTAAGGATTCTGAAACGTAAAATTTTCTAGTCGGCAGTTCCGGATTGCGTCATGACGTCAGCGCTATAAGCGTGGTTCCTCCTTATTATTAGAGGGAAGGAGAAACCGCGCTAAAAGGACCAATGGAAGCTTGTTTAAAAAATTATCTTCAAATCAGGACCGCGTTAATTCAGCATCGGGATTTCACTCAAAAAATCGTATATTTTGCCCTTTTAAATTTTTTTTTCTTCACATGGTTATCACTTTTGGGTAGTTACCTCAGAGATTTATGACATACTATTAATGCAGCCTAGAAAAACATTCCAAAGTATATAAGTAAAATTGCTGTAATATTACAATCATATTTCTATAGGCGCAATTATATTTCTATAGATGCTAATTACTTGTATGAAATCCTGTTACGATTTAAAATCCTCTTCTGAATGAAAAAAGCCTTCTTATTAATCCTCAAGTAACAATCATCATCTAGCCCCTTGGCGTTTATATATATATATATATATATATATATATATATATATATATATATATATACAGGGTGTCCCAGCAAATGTGTCCACCCCCTTTTCCTCCTAGAGTTGTTGGAATTTCGATATGAAACTTGGTAGGTCATAGTTATGTTGCATGAGGTTTCTTTTGACGGCTTAGTTGACTTTGTAACATCCTCCAGTTTTTCTCCAGGGCATCTAACTCGTGAGTTTCCAATGGCGGCAGGCATTTTTTATGACGAATTCTGATAGAAAATGTAATTTTAAGACTAATTTATTCCGAGAAATCTTTTGATCCAACGCACTGTTTGCACGTAAAACACAAAAAACGAAAAAAATATCGCCCTTTTGCAGGCAAATTCCTATTTATCACTGAAACCAAGCCTTTTACGTAAAAACACCTCAATGCAAACGTTGTAGCCTATTAATTTTCCTTTCAGATGATACCAAGATCAAAGTTGTAGATTGAATATTTAACGGGATATTATGAATGAAAAATTTACCTTGAAAGTTTCAAAAAATAACAATTCAGAAAATCGATATGAATAGAAAAAAAAGTAGCTGTCATAAACAATAAAGAAAAAGTACTTATTTACTTTATGAAAAAAAATTAAATACAAATTATTATAAAACAAAACAGAATAAATTTCTCTTTCCATATGAAATAATTATATCATTAAACGACAAACTGAAAAAAAATTTGCCTTTGTTTAAAAAAAAAGTAATCAGTTTCCAAAGAAAGTTAAATTGTTTAAAAAAATATTAACTTGACTAAATATGGCAAAAATCATTTTAAATGTTCAAAATGTCCACCTTCAACATTAATACATTGGACAAATCTCTTCGAGAAATCATCCTGAGCATTTAAAATCTCAGCATTTTACCCTCTTTATTTTGGGGCCTTTGATGGTACACCAGGGCTTTTAATCTACCCCACAGATAGTAGTCCATGACCGTCAAATCAGGTGATCTAGGTGGCCATTCTACCCCCATCCCACGACCTATAAAGCGATCTGTGAGAGAAGGGAGGAAAGTACCGAAATTAGTAATAAAATTGAATTAGATCATAAATAAAGTTAAATAATAATAATAAATGTAAATAATAATAATAAATTTAAATAATACTTCATAATTTTATAAAAGTACCATGTAATACCTGGAAATAACTGACGAAGTTTTTCCTGTACTATCAAAGAAAAATGTGTGGGACAAACGTCAAGTTGTATGTACATGTTACAGCGCTGTTGCAGTGGAATATCTTCCAATAATGTGCGTAGAGTATTTGTCAAAAAATTACGAAAAACTTCTCCCGTAAGTCTCTCTTGAAAGAAATGAGGGCCAATTACGTATTGTCCGAAAATCCCGCACCATACATTTACCGAGAACCTATGCTGGTGATCAACCTCCGTCAACCAGCGAGGATTTTCTTCCGCCCAGTTATGACAATTATGTTTATTAATGCTCCCATCGCTGCAGAATGTGGATTCGTCAGTCCATGGAATATGTCTTTAGAAATTCCTATTTTATGCTAAGGCTTGTTGCATCCAATGGCAGAAGCGTAATCTCTTATTGCAATCCTCAGGTAATAGTTTTTGGTGCGGGTTCATATGGAGTGGCAACATTTTATTTTGTTTTGCAATCCTTCCCACTGAGGACTTACTCATAGCTGAGTCCCTAGCAATGTCCCTGCAGCTGACATGGGGATTAACTGCCATTTCTGTAAGGACATTTATTGTTTTCTCTTCGGTCATCGCAGGTCTTGGCATTTTCCTTCCCTTCCTTGCGCAAATTAATGAACCTGATGTTCTTAATTTTTGCTTAAGTCTCGGGAAGAGCTTTCTTGAAGGGTGTGGTCAATTGGGAAATCGCTGAGCGCAAAGACGTGCTGCGGCGCTGGAATTCCTCCGACATTCCCCAAAAATTAGGAGCATGTCTACATAAAAATCGAAAGCCGGCATGTTTAAGAAGAAGAAGGTACGTTCTATTACTGAATGGTCAACTGATACTAGCAACTAATTTTTAAGTCCAATTTCTTATCAATGCCACATTATACCAAATAATCTTAATTCCATTGTAACAGCAAACAGCCTCTTTCAACTAAGTACATTAACAATGAGGATTAGGAGCAGAAGTAAATCCTCACAGATGTTTTCATCCTTTTCTTTCTTATCATTATTACTCAAGAATTAATACATAACAATCATATCAGTCATCCCAGTGAATAAGTGTTTAACTCGAATTTCTAGAAAGAAAATTAATGAAAAATCTGGTTTTCATAGTCTACTGAAGAAATATGGCAAAAAGAATAAGTAAAAAATCTGGTAAGTGCAACACACAACTTTCACTTACCACCTTAGTCGGAAATTAATTTTAAACAATTAATATCCATATGTTTTTCCACCCATCTCATCAATCGACCCAACATATGTTTTCATTCATAATATCCCGTTAAATATTCAATCTACAACTTTGATCTTGGTATCATCTGAAAGGAAAATTAATAGGCTACAACGTTTGCATCGGGGTGTTTTGACGTACAAGGCTTGGTTTCAGCCATAAATAGGAATTTGTCTACAAAAGGGCGATATTTTTCAGTTGTTTGCGTTTTACGCGCAAACGGTGCGTCGGATCAAAAGATGTCTCAGAGTAAATTAGTCTTAAAATTAAATTTTCTATTAGAATTCGCCATAAAAAAATACCTGCCGCCATTGGAAACTCAAGAGTTAGATGCGCTGGAGAAAAACTGGAGGATGTTACAAAGTCAACTAACTAAACCTTCAAAAGAAACCTCATGCAACATAACTATGACCTACCCAGTTTCATTTCGAAATTCCAACAACTCTAGGAGGAAAAGGGGGTGGACACATATGCTGGGACACCCTGTATATATATATATATATATATATATATATATATATATATATATATATATATATTAGATACACATCAGTTACCAGTACAATGTCTAAAAGTACGACCCAGTGGGAGTTCCACAGGGTAGTTCTTAGGACCTGTCCTTTACACCATAGACCCAGCTGATATTCCTGTCCATCTGAATACTCTCCTAAGAACATACGCCGACGATACAGCAGATCTTTCTTCCTACCACAATCCCATCATTGCTTCAAAGAATCTCCAGAACCATTTAACGGAAATAGAACATTGGTCCAAAATTCGGAGGAATAAAGGCAAAAACCAGTTCATAACATTCACACTCCGTCGTCAATCCTGTCCCCCAGTATCCTTTTATCATCAACTCCAAGGTGATCCGTTACCTTGGCTTTCATTTAGGCTCTAGACTTGGATAGACCACACTAGACTGAAAAGACAAAAACTGAACAGACTCTTTGGACAGCTTTACAGATTACTGAATAAAAACTCACCTCTCTCACTTGAAAACAAATTCATAATGTACTACACAATGATAAAACCCATTTGGACTTACGGAATAGAACTATGGGGAATCGAACATCAGACGCTTCCAAACCTTCTAATCCTCCAAACTATAGCCAATGCTTCTTTTTACATAACCAATAAAAATCTTCATAAAGACCTCAAAATTCCTCTAATACAGGATCTTATTCCCATCCGATTTTCAAAATTACATCACACATTTCCCTAAACTCCAATCCTGCTGTCCAGTCACTGTCTACTCCCAATCCTATTCCTCACCACAACGGATCAGCAGAACGTGGCCCCGCGATCTGCTTTAGGCAATAAAAGGGAGTAATATGGGAGGTTTTCTTCTCCCCACAAGCCCCTAGAGTCTCTGCAGTTCTCTCGACCCTTTTCCTGCAGTAGTAGTTCGTACTGCTGCTGTTTCAGGAATGGAGTACAGCCATCCCTGGTTTATCTCGCTTACCCAGGAGTCAAGGGGGCAGCTGGTGCAGATACTCATTCTTTTTATCTTTCAATGTTAGGCCATTACAAAATGTAATTATATTATATAATTAAAAAAAAAAAGGCAAAAATTAAAATCGAAAATGTCCAAATCGCAAGAACAGTTATTACAGCGCGTTAACAAAACATTCGTATCCCAATTTGCTTTCTTGACTGAGCGAATTCGGAAGAAAGGTATGTACCTTAATACAAATTGAATGCTTGAAAATAATTTTATTCTTTTTCCGACTATAGGACTATCAATAACGGTTGAAGACTGTCAGCATAACAATACATTTTCCGACTATAGGACTATCAATAACGGTTGAAGACTGTCAGCATAACAATACATTTTTACTATCACTTTTTCGTGCAGACGTTTATACATGAAAACGTATGAATTCAAATCCGGGGCAGATTCTCTTAGTTATCGAACATGATCGTTTCTTTCAGAAAATGTTCTTTAGGTCCCAATTCCATCATAATTGAACCCCTTTCGTGGATGCCAGAGAGTTAACAAAAAGTATACTAATTTGTACAACCGGTTCGTCTCGTGATTTATGTGTCATACCATTTCTTTTCAGGTCCTACGCAATTACCGGGTTTCGTCCATGAACGGAGGGTGGAAACACGCTAAAAGTCACATGTCAATTCCTGAGCCTTGAAGTGTTGGGGCTCTTCAGGGCTTTTAATTAGTGAGCTAAGAGATACTCATCATTAATATTGAACCAGGAAATCATCCTAAATGAAGATGACAGCTTACTATCAACAAGTATTTCACTACCAACAAGTCTGGCTTCCTCCATTTTTTCCATCGATCATCAGTAAGACATCTAGAATTGTCATTGAAGACAATATCTTTTGTCCCAACCATTAAGACAGCTTTCGCATTAAAAATATTTAGCTCCTGGTAAATTACGTCAATTAAACAAGCTCTCCATTAAGATGTACATAATGTAACCGAACCAAAATTCCTCGCTACACCCTGGATGTCGGCGCTAATGGCCCAGATTTGTCGAAGCGCCGTAAAAAAAAAAAAAATAAAAAAAAAAAAAATAATCAATGTATTTTTTGGCTCATTCTTTTATCAGTAAATTCGATTGTAATCCTTAATTTTTATTTCAATTATCATTACTATCAATAGAGTCGTTAATATGTCACTCGTGGAAAACTTACTCAAGTTCACCTTCAATAGGAACACACATCTCCAAATTTGCTTTACTTTAGTAGAAGTAGCGGATGGACAAATCTGAAAATAAAAGAAAAAAATAATATTAAAAAAAAATTAAAAACCAGACTGCGAGTGTAAAAAGGCCGAAAAAATGACTTAAATTATACTCGTTTAAGAAATAATCTTCTTAAAGAAGGATTGAAATTTCGCGGTGCCCCCTTGCAAAGGAAATTAATGCACATGAATTAGTTCAAAGAGTTAGTTCGTTTGCCGGCAAAATAAACAAATCTTTTAATAAAATGCGTTTTTAAAACAATTTTTTTAGATTACAGTTTTGGGATGTGTACTGTCAGAGTCTTCAGATAAAACGACAAAAAAAAAAAAAAATTAAAATTACAAAAGAGGAACCGAAAAAGAAGGGAAAATGAGGCATTACGAAGGATTTCTAAAGTTGTTGCTTCTCATAAATTTGTATTAACCCGTTTTTTAAATACCAAATATTGTTTTAAAGATTTTTAATTTTTTAGCTGAAGAAGAATGACCTTTGAGTAAAACGAATTTTAAAATTAGTACTTTTTCCACGTACCTGTAATAAATCGTTCACCGTATTATGCAAAGCTGAATATCTTTCTTTTTCCCTTATTTTAGTAGATTAGATCAAGAGGAATAGTTTTCCATAAAAACACAAATTTCGTAAAAATGAGGCGGGCAATGGAACAAGTCTTTATTTTGTGATAGGTTCGGGTAATAAAACACCAAGAATTTGAAAGAAATGATTAATTCTTGCTTCTTCAACGGTAGACTTCTATGAAAGGAAGCGGAGAAAGGATGTAGCGTCCCGAAAAATGTAGCCACTGAGGACTATGAAATGCTTTATATCTTCCAGAAACAAAATTCCAATGAAACATTCACTTCTTGCTCCTCAGGAGGTAAGAATCTTCACTTATTCGCCTCTGGAATGCACTCTGGAAGAAATAGCATACAGTGGAAAACTGTCGTGTATATATGTGTCACGGTTTCTTCAGTCCCCAAAGAATGCTGCAAGTAAACAGAGAGCATCTGTCCATTTCTTTCAATATTCTCATATCTTCCGAGCCAAAATCCATCAAAATGCATTCATCGTATGCCTCAGGTGACTTAAAATCTTTTTAGAATAAGTTTTAGATATTGAGATTTAGTTAAGATGAAAATTAGAATTTGGGCTAATTTTTAATGATTTTTTTTTTTTTTTTTTTTTTAATTTTTGCCTTGTTCACTTGGAGGATGAAATTGTCTGTGCTGTACCATTTGCAACATAGTTTCCCTCCGACACAAGATATATACCCAGGATACCCAGAAGGGAAGCCAGTGTGCAAAAAAGTGACTACTTATTTCTTCAAACATTTCCTATGCTTCCGAGACCAAGTTCAACAAAAGGCTGCCTTCGTATTCCCCAGGCACTTATCAATATTGATTGTAAAAGTCTATGTTTAATTGTGTTCGGCTTAAAAGACCCCATTTGGAATCTTTCATAGAAGATTTATGCTTTTTTTTTTTATTTCTGTCAGATGCGCTTATACAACGAATCTAGTAGCGTCAGAAGAAAAAATATAGCTGAAAAAAGCTTGCGGTGTGCTAGATGAAATGTTTAATTTATTCTAAGATTGTCTAGGCTGCCCAGAAAGCCGCTCCAAAACAAAGCCACGGTTTCATAACGTCTTAACAAAGAAGACTACAGGATATTGAACAATTTTGTTAATGATGATTTTGATTTTCTCGCTGATTGTAATCTTACATTCAACCGATGTATTTTTTTTTTTTCTTCAAGCATTCCGAACTAGTGCCACCGTTTTCTTCAGACCGTTCCTACATTTTGAAGAAAGCAAACGAGTAGCAAGAAGAAACTGATCATTTGTTCCAAATGTCAGTATTCTTCTTATGCCAACAGTACAAATCTTAGCCTTTCACAGATGGCTTTCAGTATTCTTAAAATCAAAATTCTGAGAGGACCGCTGTGACCAGTAGAACAGCATTTTCCCAACGCAATAACAATTAGTAAAATTATCAGCGAGATCATTTTTACGGCCTTTTATCCAAAATTCAGTAAGGTTTTTAATTTCTCTTATAATATTTTTCTGTTTCTCATGAAATTTTGTTCACACTTTTTAATTTAATAAAGTAAAAAGTTGTGCATATATACTTATTGAAGCTGCTGAAAATCAAATCTGAAAATAAATTTTAAAAGCGGTAAAAATGATAATACATATATCTAAAATATTCAGATATCATATAATGATATTTCTATAAAGAAAGTTAAAAAAATTGTTGTAGTGATTTTATCTAACTTTAAATATTATGATTAAATATTATGGTTCAAAGCCTAAGTAAATAGAAATCAAACTTCTGATATTATTCGGTACATGCACTTTTTTTCTATTTCACGTCTATTTTTCAAGTTCATTGCATATTCACACTGAATCACTCCACACATTTGGTCTGCACGTTGCATGAAATACATAAATAGAAAATATAAATTTTCTATTTATGTATGGGAAACAAGGAAATAAAACTAAACGACCCAATACGAAAAACCAATTTTTTGATGTCATGATTTTTACAGACTGACAATAATTAGGCCCATTGCAGTAGAGCAGGACTGGAATTGAGGGCCCGCAAAAATGTAAGTTTCTTCAAATGCCTCACAATTTTCCATGGTCCCTGTATTTTTAAATTTTTTTTATTTATTTGCGGAGCATAAATGTCCATGGCGGAGCATGTAATCCTTTCAATGGGCCATTTGATAAAAAAAACTCTGCAGGCGTGACTCGAAAACGTATCTTCTTTAGTAGAAATCGGAAGCACTATCCACCTAACCCCGGGAGACACCCTATAGCCCCTAGTGGAAATAATTTAAAATATCTTTAAAGAAGACAAATGATTTGTTTAAAAAAAAAAACAAAAACAAACAGCTAAATAAGGAATACACTGGAATAAAGGGGGAACTTGGTGGCGATTTTGCAAATTAAGAAGTATGATGAAGCAGGCAATAGATAAATTTAGGGCACGATTTTCAACTTCTGTACTCTACCTGGCCTTATTTATGGGAGCAGGCGGAGCGATAAAGATTCAACAAGGAAAAAGGAAGTTAGGTGGGACTGAGAGGGCCTTCTAGCAAAGCTGTGATGGTCCAAGTTGTATTTCACAAGAAGAGGAACAAGGCAAGCAATACACAAGATAGTTAGATGAAAGAAGGCCAAAGGAAGTTGGTAGGTGTTGAAGGCGGGATATAATAAGTACTGAACAGAACTCATTCAGACTGCCGTTCTCCTACCCAAGACAAACATAAGTCATAAGCCAAAGTGAGCTCCCAAAAGGGGAAGTCCATTTCTTCAAACATTAAATATTGTACAGATAAAGACCATAGAGCGTGGCAGAACTGTATGGAAAACAAGTTCCTGCCTCTCTTGGAGAGAAGAAGTAGTTTTGGCAAGATTGCGAATAGTTCACACTGTGCTACATCCCACAACTCTACACACCAACCTGTGAAATATGCAAAGTTACATTAAATGTTGAACGTATAATAATTTCTCGCAAAACGTTTGAATCATGAAATCCCACCGACTTCAAAGATAGAAAACGAGGATCAACCAAAAGGAAACGAGGAGCTGTAAAACTTTCTACAGCAAAATATTTTGAAATATAAATACACTCAGCACTGCCAATGATCTTCATCGGGGAGCATAATTTAAATTAAAAAAATATAATTATTATAAATATCATGTAAATAATTCTATAACTTAGTTTTGGAATGTAAACACATTGTTACTTTGATATAACACATTGTTACTTTGATATAACACGTTGAGCCTTTTGGCTGAAATATAAAAACCTAGAACACGCCTTTATTGTGTATTTTGATTCGAGTAGCTGGTGCAAATGTTTGATTAGTATATGTTTTTTTTTTTTTTTTTATCAATTCATTTAACTTCGTCTGAAGTAGCGGAAAGTACGGGTTTGTAATAGCGTAAGTTGCCTGCATTATTTTCAGGTCAACCTTTTCGATGTGGCTTGAGAAAATGAAATCAATGCAGGATATAAACCGATATAAAAACACAAACAAAAACCTGCTTAAAAGTTGTAAATTTTGTTTACGTTAAGACTAGAGCAAGTATTACAAACAATATGTTTGTCATGAGATATGAATAATTTTGGACTTTTCATATATCAGGTCATCCCATAAGTAATGTCGGTTTATGTTGGTGGACTGTAGAATGTGTCGATCCAAGTTTTTTTGCTAACTTATCGACTGTTACAAAAGGATTTTCTTCTACAGTAGCCTGCAGGAGTTGGTCTTCAACGTCTGTTAGTTGACCTGAACGAGGTCTTTCAGCTTGCGGTTTCCCGCTGGAAATCGGTCAAACCACCGCTGCACTTGTAGCTCACTAATGACATTTTCACCATATATTTCTCCAAGTTTTCGATACGTTGAAGCACCATTTCCTCCTTTATCGAATTCCCAAAGCATAACATGGCGTAGGTAGTGTCTAGGGAGATCCGTTTTAAATGAAATTTCAGCACAGAATAAATAGGTTTCACCAACCAAAACATGATAAATAGAAATGTATTTAATGCTATAATAAACAAAACAAAAATAAATTAAAAAGAAGGGAAAATTAACAGACATAATATTAAAAACCGACATTATTTATGGGATGACCTCATACTTTCTTAAATATATAATATTGTAGCGAAATCGTAGTAAGTGTAAAGTAGCTATAAAGATGTTACTAAATTACCTACAAAAACGTTTATGATGGAATTTTTCTTAGCACAGCATGGAAAATTTACGTTTCAAATCACATAAATATAAATAAATTTGTATAAGTATATATACGTGTTCGCTCTCTCACTGGCACAAAAATGGTCCGACTTTGATGAAATTAGGTATCAAAAGTCTTTCGTCTGATTTAAAAAGTTCGTTAACAGGCAGAATTATTCTTTTTGAGGCAGTTAAGTATGTATTCTTTATGTTCGTTTCCACTACCGAGTAATTCGGACACAGCGTTAGATGACGCGTAATTTGTATTTGTAAATATTCATTCTGTATGTGTTAACTGTATGCATGTCGCACTCTCCTGTCTCGTCATTAGATGAGAGTGTGTCAGTCGGGAATGGCCAATTCTTAAGCAGCATAATATGACTTCGTCTCTTCTATTATTCCTCTTGCTTGAAGGCCATTCACTTACTGTGTGTTTTATATGTGTTTCATATGTGTCATCATGTGCCAATCCATGCAATCTTGCCACTGCCACTGCAATGCTGTCACTGCAAGCAATCTTCCCACTGCCACTGCAATGCTGTCACTGCATGCAATCTTCCTACTGCCACTGCAATGCTGTCACTGCATGCAATCTTCCCACTGCCACTGCAATGCTGTCACTGCATGCAATCTTGCCACTGCCACTGCAATGCTGTCACTGCATGCAATCTTGCGACTGCCACTGCAATGCTGTCACTGCATGCAATCTTGCTACTGCCACTGCATGCAATCTTGCCACTGCCACTGCAATGCTGTCATTTTCGATCACAGCATTGTCGACAGAATTTCGAAAATGTAGGCTTCGTTCCTATTAACAACCCTATTTCTTTAGGTTTTTTTTTTTTTTTTTTTTTTTTTTTTTTTTTTTTTTTTTTTTTTTTTTTTTTTTAGCAGTAAAAGTGTTTTTCAAACGAGGCAAGCAAAATAAGTTTATATTATTTTATGTTTGCCAAAAGCTCCTCTTAATAACGAGCGTATGTCGAGTAGGAGGGAGGATTGAGTCACTTTCCCATCGGGTTGGCTTCTGCTATTTCTGCGTCAATAATACTAACAGTAAAATAAGTATGTCAATGTAACTTTCCCGTAACAATAGGATGAATTTTGAAAAGAAAAAAAAAATACGAGAATTCCGATTCCAAATCTCACGAGGAATAAGGATCATATGTACACGTACCGAGACGACGCTGCCCCTACGGGTCGGATTTTTTTTTATTCTAGCTCCTAGATCGAATCTCTCCCGCCATTTAGCAATCAGCAACACTTAATACAAAAAACCACTTAGCTACTGATTTAAAGGATAAGTTCTGAGCTATATTATATAATATCGTATCCCTTTATTTCCAAGGATCGGAAAGAAAGTGGGGGATTCGGGGTGGAGTTCGGGTGACCTACAAACCTTACTTTTATTACCTTCTATATAGGACCATAGAGATTTTATGTCAGGCGTAACTCTATTTGGCACCTTTTAAGCGGATATTGTTTATATCTTTCTAGCCTACTCTTGGGAAAATCGGAAGCCGATAAACATTTTCTTTCTTGGATTTTTATATTTTCTTCTCTAAAAAAATATCCAGGGCTTTTAATAGTTGCAGTTGTTTATTTAAAAATAAAATTATTATATTTTGTATAACTTATTTGAGTAATTAAAAATATGCACATATAAATTAATAAAAGAAACAAAATTAAAAAAATTGTCCGCTATTAAATTTATTATTTAATTATTCAAGTCGGCCATGCAAGCAGTCGATGAATGCTGGTCACTAGAACGATTTGTACTAAATCATTGAATATATCGTATTTTTCATCCTAAACATTTTTTTCAAAGCAATAGTTATTTATACATATGTTTTTAATATATTATCCAATATCTAGGTATTGTTCCAGAATTTAAACCTTAAAGTAAATTCTTTGATTTATTTTAGTTATAAGTAGGGTAAATGACCCGATTGTTGACACTGCTCCTTAAGTTGACACTGCTCCTTAAGTTGACACTGCTCCTTAAGTTGACACTGCTCCTTAAGTTGACACTGCTCCTTAAGTTGACACTGCTCCTTAAGTTGACACTTCAAATTTTAATTTGAAAAATATCATTTAGATTGAAAAGAATAATTTTGACTAACCCGATCAACTATGCAACTCCGTTAATAACATCTGCAGCCATTTTAGTATGAAAAATCCTCGAGTCAACTTCATTCCCTCCCTTTCCTTAGTGAATTTGATAAGAGGTTAAGAATATTTCTTAAGATTTTGTTTTGGTAATGCATGCATTAAACTGTTTTTGGTGATATATAGGAACTCTCTGATACTTAAATTTATGAGTGTAAATGGTATGACATACATTAAATAAACAGATCTTCAGGTTATGTTAGTGTCAAATTGGGAACACAATATGCAACCATGGCTCCTTTTCTTGACACTAATGTCAACTTTAGGAAAACGGTTGTCAGTGTTGCATTCTGAAAGATTTGGTTGAGATTTTCATTAGAAATCCATCTATCCTGGTTTCATTAATTTCTTATGACTGGAACCTTAAGTTGACAGCCTGTTTTTCTAATGTTGACATTTTGTTCCTAATGTTGACAGGCAACTTTTCATAATAGTTTCCTTCAAGTTGAAATGGTCGCACAATTTCTTACTCTATTTGTAGTACAATAGTTATAACTGGGGGTGCCTCGAAATGCTACTCACGTCATCCACCTATGGATGTATCAGTTTTCGGAACACTTTATGAAGGTTGGAAGCTGAAAGTTCATGAATGGAGCGTTAACCATATAGAATAAAAACTGTTTTCACCGCTGATGGCAAGATTTTCCAATATCTACTTGCCAAATTACTTAAGTAAACTTAACAATCCTCTAGTATTTGGATAAAATACATTAATTTCCAGAACCACAGACTCTACATGGAAAATATTGGAGGCTTACCTGTTTTTCTTCCTAGCTCGGTTTTTTTGTTGAAAACAATTTTTATACCTAATTGTTTGTTTTTCAAAAAGGATTTCTTTAGAATTCATTAAATTTTCCATATTCCTGCTATTTTCAATATAATTTGGTTGTTTGTTGAATGAATAAAGTTGTATTATTTTCATTTTCCCTCACTGTCATCCTTAGGAACAGAAAAGTCAAACTTAGGCACCGACCTACTCCTGACGTGTCAACATTAGGACCAGAGTAAGGCAGCATTTATTGATTTATTTTACTTGAAATACTTAATGTATCTAAAATTTGTTTATGAGCATTTCATAAAGAATGAACTGACAAACAATTTGATATATTTAAAATCTATTATCTAGAAAAACTAAGGGAAAAATTATTTCAAATAAAATAACCCCTCCTTAAAGTGTCAACTATTGGGTCATTTACCCTAAATACATTGACTACTGGGAACTTGCTAGCAAAAAGTTAGACGACATTTACCCTAAATACATTGACTACTGGGAACTTGCTAGCAAAAAGTTAGACGACATTTACCCTAAATACATTGACTACTGGGAACTTGCTAGCAAAAAGTTAGACGACATTTACCCTAAATACATTGACTACTGGGAACTTGCTAGCAAAAAGTTAGACGACATTTACCCTAAATACATTGACTACTGGGAACTTGCTAGCAAAAAGTTAGACGACATTTACCCTAAATACATTGACTACTGGGAACTTGCTAGCAAAAAGTTAGACGACATTTACCCTAAATACATTGACTACTGGGAACTTGCTAGCAAAAAGTTAGACGACATTTACCCTAAATACATTGACTACTGGGAACTTGCTAGCAAAAAGTTAGACGTCATTTACCCTAAATACATTGACTACTGGGAACTTGCTAGCAAAAAGTTAGACGACATTTACCCTAAATACATTGACTACTGGGAACTTGCTAGCAAAAAGTTAGACGACATTTACCCTAAATACATTGACTACTGGGAACTTGCTAGCAAAAAGTTAGACGACATTTACCCTAAATACATTGACTACTGGGAACTTGCTAGCAAAAAGTTAGACGACATTTACCCTAAATACATTGACTACTGGGAACTTGCTAGCAAAAAGTTAGACGACATTTACCCTAAATACATTGACTACTGGGAACTTGCTAGCAAAAAGTTAGACGACATTTACCCTAAATACATTGACTACTGGGAACTTGCTAGCAAAAAGTTAGACGACATTTACCCTAAATACATTGACTACTGGGAACTTGCTAGCAAAAAGTTAGACGTCATTTACCCTAAATACATTGACTACTGGGAACTTGCTAGCAAAAAGTTAGACGACGTTTAAATTTATTGAAATTACCTATACAAGGAAAATTCAGAATCAGTTTTATTTCCTATATAACATATTTTGTGAAATGAATTTTCTTTGCTAAATGGTGGTTTCATCAGGATTATTAGAAGTCGAACTCATATGTCATCATGTCTAGCCCCCGATTAGGATTTTTAATTTAAACAAATAATTTCGTATAGAGCCTTCTGCTCAAATTCAGGGACACTTTTTTGTAACGCTTTTTTTGTAACGTTGTTTTCCAGTTGTCATCACTAAAGCATATTTATGCTTAAAAAAATCATTGCATTACAAAATACGAATTATGAATATTTTTTAGGTAGTTATTAATTTTTTTTTTTAATCAAAAGAGTAAGAAAATAAATATTTGACAAACTTAGCAAATTAAAATCAATGAAACATAAGAAAATAAAAATAAAATCGTATATTATGAATGTCGACGTATTTCATCAGATATGTCATAAAATGATCATAATCCACACATAAAGACGGATTGGAAAAAAAATAAACCTATGAAATAAGTAAAAAAAAAAGTTACTTTCCATAAAAAACAGACCCATTGATGATCAGAATGTTGGTAATCAGTAAAATAGGAACGAAAATATTACATACTTGAGTTTGGTTACTCGAATCGAGTATTCAAGATGAATTTCTAGGTTCTTGAAAAACCTATTCTACTTTTTCGACAAGGTATGGTTGGGATTTGGCTAGGAGAAAAAAACGTCAGACCTTCAGGAAGAAATCTGTATTGGACGTTTCAACCATGGTTACCTAAGTGTCTTCGAGGTCTTCCTCCCTCCCCCCTAGGCATTCTCTAGTGCTGAAGAAGGCTGCCAACGTGCAGCCGACTCGTCCAATACAGATTTCTTCCTAAAGGTCTGACGTTGTTTTCTCCTAGCCGAATCCCAACCATACCTTGTCTTCGTATCACTACAACGGCTAACTATCTCCTAGCCGAATCCCAACCATACCTTGTCTTCGTATCACTGCAACGGCTAACTATCTCCTAGCCGAATCCCAACCATACCTTGTCTTCGTATCACTGCAACGGCTAACTATCTCCATCTCCACTATTCTACTTTTCTTTTTATTTTGGTACTTGTAGGAATGTCTTGAAAAATCAAAACTAACATCATAAATATAGGCAGGATGAAGTTTAGCTAATTCTACTTCCAAAACGTTATTATTACTTACAGGTCTTCTAATAAAGGTAATCCAGAGAATGATGCATCCGTCAGTTCCGATATATTATTACTCAGTAAATCCCTGAAACAAACAAAAATATATATAAATATTGTAAATTTATTTAGAGAATATTCCTCTGCATGTTTAAAAGGTACCTGAATATAAAGTTAGATTTTTTTTATGAATATTAAAAAAACAAGGGGTCTCCCGTGGTCTAGCGGCTAGCGCGCTAGATTCATAAGCGGGAGATGGTGGGTTCGATCCCCGCCGGCGCCAGGAATTTTCTCATCTCAGGGCTCGCTAAGAAAATTCCTGGCTGCACCCTGGACGTCGGCGCTAATGGCCAAGATTTATGTCGATGCGCCGTAAAAAAAAAAAAAAAAAAAAAAAAAAAAAAAATTAAAAAACAAGCAGAGACATAAAATAACAACAATTTTTATGAACATTATCCTGGTAGATGAATAGGGATATTTGGATTGGATTGTGCATTGGCAGGACCGAAGCCTTGATTTGTTGCCGCTTGGTTGTTACTTTTGGGGTAGGCTCAAGTAAACATTTTATACATAAACCACCTGATAGGAAAGATTCGCATATCATGTGGAAGAATGGAAGCTAACGATGAAGAGATTCGAACGGCGGTGTTGACAAGATGTCGCCAGTGATGTGGGGTGGATAAATACCCATTGGGTGAGTAAATGTAAATTGGGTATTTACCCGGGTATTTACCCACAGGGAAGGTAAATACCCAAAAAGTGGGTATTTTCAGTTTTTGGGCGTGATACAACTTCTTCGAATATTTATTGCTGCAAAGAAGGACTTAAACTAACTCATTTGATTATAAAAACTAAATAAACATTTATATTAACCAAGTAATATTTTAAAGAACGTTAAAAGTCGGTCGGGGTATTTACAAATTTATGCATATCTATGAATTGTCATGATTACTTTTACATTGGAGAAGGTTAATTAATTTAAAAAATGTTTTAATGAAGCCTATTCAATAATTAAGGAATTATTTAAATTTAAGAAATTATACCTGTTAGAAAAAAAAAAACACTTATCAGGTGTCAAAAACAGGCTTTATAGTTTATTATAATAGTTCAAAACCATTTTATGTGGTTTGTGAACCTTGTTAATATTATTTCAAATTTTGCTCATTCAGTAATATCAACATTATAGCAAACTGAAATCTCACCAGAAATGAAAATATACCTTCTTGATGACAGAGAGTTTCATAAAAAAAAAACCACCTTAGCCTTAGGCTACAACAAACTTTGATAAAGATAATGATCAATGAGTAGGTAACTTAATTTGTGCTTTGAGGAATTGAAATAATCCTAGTCCAAAGTTTTAGCTGAGGCTACATTTTTGTGAATGCAGTACAGACGTATCAAATTTAGGCAAACAACTTGTTTTATTGGTAGTAAGTGTAATTTATTATTGTTTTAATAGTTTCTCAGTGTTGCAACACGTCTAAACTGGCGAGATCCATCACATTTTACAATATTCGATTACTTTAGATCGGTTTAGCTAAATACCTTAAATACCCGGGTATTTCACATCACTGGATGTCGCCACTGCAAGAAGGAGGGAAGCTCCAGCAAAGTTTATAATTTTATAATTGTTTTTAAGTAAAGATGGAATGGTTGGGATTCGGCTAAATAAACCTCAATATCTATATTTCGGACGTTTCGGCTACTCATCGGTAGCCTTCGTCAGCTAAAGAGGAGATTTCTGGCTACATTAATCTTGAGGTGGTAAGGATGGGATGAATGAAAATTAAGTAACCATCCCGAGTACGTGGGTTTGGTGTACCAGTCAGTAATAATAGTACCGTCAGTCTGTCTAATTAGTAAGATTTCCAAGTATGGGAGCTGTCTGTCCTGTTCTATTTCGACTGTGAATTGAAGCCTAGGATAAAGGAATTGAAACAGGTAAGTATGTCTGTTAGTCTGTTTGGGTTAATCATCAGCAAAAGATCATCTACGTATTTGCAGATGAATGAGATGTCATGGGGAAACTGACGGTACTATTATTACTGACTGGTACACCAAACCCACGTACTCGGGACGGTTACTTAATTTTCATTCATCCCATCCTTACCACCTCAAGATTAATGTAGCCAGAAATCTCCTCCGCCGAGTCCTCTCCCTATCCCATGCTTCCTTCCACAATAAAAATATTAATATCGCCTCAGATATATTGGCACGCAACCAATTTCCCCCCAACCTCATAAAATCCCTTGTTAAAAAAGTAAAATCCCAACCTTCCAACACTGTCTCTCCCAATTCTTCCCTAACTCCCAGTTACCAAATATTCCGATCTCTACCATTTGCACCTGGACTGACTGATAAACTTACAAAGACAATAAAAAAATCCTACCCTTCCCTAAATTTTGGTTTGAAAACTACCAACAAACTCAAAACCCTCTATACCAAACTCAAAGATCCCATCCCTTTTGAACAAACCACCCGTTGTGTTTACCAAGTCCCTTGTCAAACCCCTTCCTGTAATGGTGTATACATAGGAGAAACCATAAATGACATTCACTCACGTCTTACACAACATAAACGAACCATCACTAATAAAGAAATAGATAAATCTGCACTTGCAAAACACGCCATTACACAAAAACACACTTTTAACTTCGACGACACGAAAATTCTTTCTACACAACGAAACAAAAAAAGACTACAGATCTCGGAATGTGTACACATAAACTTAAACAAAAACAATATAAACTACAAAACTGACCAACAAGACATTTCTCCTATGTACGCTAATATTTTCCAAATACTCTCCCGACCTCCCACCTAGATTTTTACCATGCCCCTTGGGTATCCTTCCATTAACACCTTTTTCTTTTTTCCTGTCATAAATATGTCATAAAGATGCCTTTTGATCCTTACCGACATGTCATAAACATGCTTTTTGATCCTTGCCGACATTTCCCCCACCCTACAATGGTTACTTACACTCTACAATGGTTACTTAATTGCCAACCTTGGTCTTCCTCTGCCGCTCGGCATTTCTATTGGTATGTAGTATCTTATTTCTTTGTAAAATTAATTAACGTTACTAATTACTATTAAAATCAATTATTGTACCTATTTACGTTTTCATTCTAAGAATTTAAGACGATATGTTCTTTTATAAGTTAATTGTATCTATAGCTCTGTTACCTATCACAATCATAGTTTTTTTTGTTTTTGTATTAATTTCTTTTTTTTTGTCATTTTAGCTGACGAAGGCTACCAATGAGTAGCCGAAACGTCCGAAATATAGATTTTTTAAAACAAAATCATATTGAGGTTTATTTAGCCGAATCCCAACCATTCCATCTTTACTTATCACCTCGACGGCTAACTATCTAATCATCATAATTGTTTTTGTATTCAACTTAAATGAAAAGCCTTAATTAATTATTAAATGTAAATTCTATCAAGAATTAATTTTTATTTATTCTTTATCACAAAAATGAACATGATATTAGTTTGTTTTTTTTATTAGTGGTTTCTTTCCTCTTTCATTCAAATTAAATTATGAAATAGAGAGATAATCTCAGGTTTGGTTATACCATTGCTAAGCTGATTAAATTCTACAATTTTTGTGAGATTTGGCAGCTTACAGGATTTTTATTTAAGAGTAGTGATTTTCGAAAATTTGTCGCTAACCAGAAGCTTTTATCATTGTTTACTTTTTGAATTAATATTGTGGCTTGAAATAGATCCTTGTGATTCGATGTGCTTTAGCCTTAAAGCATATTTAATGCCGATTCCAAAAATGTAATGAAACGTTGAAAAAAAGTGTTTATAATCAGAGAAAAATGGAGTTCTACTACTAAAAACACGTTTGTTTTCTAAAGAGCCACGTTTGTTTTATAACGGCATATGTCTGGAATGGAGTGAGCTGGAAATGTATTTTTGGTGGTTTTGAACACCATTTTTTGGTCTAGTTTCACCCCCGGATTATTTTCATTAACTTGCCATACCGCCTGAATAATTAAATAGATTATTCATATAGACAAACATTAGATAAAAGTTTCAAGTTAATAATAATAGTTAAAGGCCATTGTTTACTCAGTTGCGGACACTGTGAAAAAAGAAAGTTAGCTTAGAAACACTGGGAAACCTAGAGCGGAATCAGGACTATCCCACACAGCCATTAACCTAGTTCTGTGTGTGAGCAAAACCTTACGAGAACGGGGATGCTTTTGTTGGCCACGGTTAAGACAATGGGTACTACGTAGGAAGGAGGCCTTGTAAGAAGCAGGCATTGATAACAGGACTATCTCTTGAATGGGTGTCCTAGAAATGATAGCCCGGATGTAGAGGTATCTTTAGCAATTACAACATTGTGGAACTGACTAGCAGAAATTTTCATAGTGGAGAAGTCTCCACCGTAGTGTCAGTACGAAACCAGCACATGAATGGATGATTGTACAAAGATATGAAAATAATTTGAAAGACAATTTACTTAGGCTTGGAGAGAGTCCATCAACCAGAGTGCATAGGAGGCGTTGCGGATACTTAGGCTTGGAGAGAGCCCATCAACCAGAGTGCATAGGAGGCGTTGCGGATACTTAGGCTTGGAGAGAGTCCATCAACCAGAGTGCATAGGAGGCGTTGCGGATACCACGGGCGAACTCAACAAAAGGCAGTTTTTAGGAAAATTCGTTTGAATATTTTTTCCATAATAGCGAACTCCACTAGAGTGTATTCAAAACATTTTTTCATTGTGGGATGTCTCGTTGTTCAAATTATATAATAATTTACCAGGAATTAGTGTGGACTTTCAACGAAAAGATAATTTTATTTATATTATTATCCAGCGGACTGGTAGTGGAATGCTGTGTTCGCCTTTCGTATCCGCCTTCCTATGGCAGTTTCCAGCCAGGGGGAACGTAGGGCGAACTAAACGTGAAAAATAAGCCTTAAGATTCTCTGAAGCGTCTAGATTCGGATTGCGGGGGAAAAAAATAACCGGATGTTGAGGACGCCCTTCGTATTCCCAACGCCTCATATATACATAACTTAATTATTCAAAATAAAAATATTCATTTAGAAAATTATAGGCAATTATAGGCATTAACTAATAAAAGTCCGTCATCAGGAGCTGCATAACTAAGCACTTTCCTCAGAATTTGGGTAGTGTAGACTGCTTTCCAGAACAATTTGCTTAAAATATCCTACATAAATAAAATAAAAACATGAATAGTTTTCTTTTAAATTTGTAATGAGTAACTGATCAATTATTAATTTGCTTCCAGAGTTATGTTTACACATGGTACCTACTACACTACGTAATAAATACAAAAAACCTCATATTATCGTATTTTGATCTAACGCAGGAACAGGATACAGTCCCTCTAGATACAAAGCGCTCCTTGCGGCAGCTTTGTGAACCTACGTCTGGCGGGCTTTTCTATTGAAATATATTACAAAGTAAACCCTAGCTTTCCGATTGACCGATTCAGCTCATTTTTACAACACTTCTTTCTCATGAGTTACCCACGACGTATACCGCGTTTCGTTTCAATAGAGCAGAAATTACGACCGGTATGAGTATATTAGGAATTTGGGTCCGGAGTAAACCCCCCCTTCTAATGAACCGATTTAGTTTATTATTACAACACATATTTACCTGTAGATTACCACTACGAATACCGAGTTTCGTCGAAATATACCAAAAATCACGGCTGGTAGTAGCGAATTGGTATTGAGGGTCCGGAGTAAACCCCCCCTTCTAATGAACCGATTTAGTTTATTTTTTCAACACATATTTATCTGTAGATTACCACTACGAATACCGAGTTTCGTCGAAATATACCAAAAATCACAGCTGGTAGTGGCGAATTGGTATTGTGGGTCCGGAATAAACCCCCCTCCTAATTAACCGATTTAGTTCATTTTTATATCTCACTTTTCTCTCTATATTACCACAACGAATACCAAGTTTCGTTGAAATATAACAAATATTACTGCTGACATGGTCAAATTAGTGTTTTGGGTTCGGGGTAAACCCCCCCTTCCGGTGGACCGACTTTGGTGGTTAACGAACTCGTTTAATCGTTTGCTAATTTAATGCTACATACCAAGTTTCGTGACGAAAAAAACAAAAACTCTGGCCGCTATCGTGTTAACAGACACACACACACATATATATATATATATATATATATATATATATATATATATATATATATATATATATATATAGATATATATAAATTTTAACGGGGGTCATTTTCGGTGTCGATACCTTGTAGACACGGATCGATAAAAATTTCAAGAAATTTTTCAAAAATTCCATCATGAGTCCAACCTCAATAGCTACTTTCCTTCGGAGGAAAGTGCTAAAAGCTTGAGGAAAAATAAATGAATAATCAATCAAACAAATTAAATATTAATAAATAAATATAGTAGTCTTAATTAAATAGAGGGGAACCCAAAAAAAAAAAAAAAAAAACTTAAACATTGACACAGAAAAAATTTGAAATAAGAAAATAAACTTCACTTTTTCGAATCAATTATTAAAATGTTTTATCAAAACGTGTCTGTCTTTGCATTGATTATTTAAATATATATTATTTAAATAGTGTCCCATTTGCTTCCGTTTAGAATCTTCTTGACTTCCTCCGGAGAGAGTAGATCCTTTGCCTTAGTGTGCTCTCCTAAACTCCTTCATTACTGGACATGTCACGAGAAAATGCAGGTGTCTGCCTCCTTGAGATTGCACATAGAGCTAAGTACACACCCGCCTGTGCGTCATGGCCTACTGTTACGATGCACCATCTCTGTCCATGTTTTCATTATTAACGCGTTCACTGCCCACGCCCAGGGAGCCGGGGCGAGCTATACCTTCGCCGGGTGCCCTCGCCCCGGCTCCCGGGGCCTCCTACTACCTCTAGTTTTATTGCTCTAGCACAGGCTGGACATCTCACAGAGGGGTTTAGATTGCTTCTGGGCATTGCTAAGTGTACAAGTCTAGAGGGAACGTCATTGGTTCCTGAAGAAATTACTTTTTTTTCGACAATTTCTTCAAAATTTACGTGAGATTAAACGGACTGCACAGAGGGACTTGACAACTGACATATGGGAGTAATAAATAGTATTACACGAAGGCACTGCGTCCTCCTAGGGGGACGGATGTTATTTTTTTGTTATTATTTTTTTTTTTTTTTTTTTTTACGGCGCATCAACATCTAGGTCATTAGCGCCGACATCCAGGGTGCAGCGAGGAATTTTACCAGCGAGCCGTGGGATGATAAAATTCCTGCCGGAGGTTGGGAATCGAACCCATCATCTCCCGCTTATGAATCCAAGGCGCTAGCCATTAGACCACGGGAGACCCCAGGATGTTATTGTATTTACATATTTTTCCCGATTCGTAAATCGTAAGTGCTGATGTAATTCTGCATGTTTTAAGAGTTTATAAAACAGTGGCTTGACGATTGACAAGTTTATTCACCCCAATCAGGAGATAATTAAAGCGGAGAATTTCTGGAAGCCATACAATTCTTGAGCGAAGGAGACGCACAGTGAGAACTTAAGTAATTTATCCTCCTCCGTTCCCAAAATTCTGTGCAACAAATGTAGCTTTTGTATTATTCCTGTAATAGTTTATTTCTCATAATAGAGCAATCACAATGAATTGTCAACTACACAATTAATGTAAATGAAGGACAAAATCTTCAGTTTATTTAAACAAATCAAACACTCTGATAAAATAAATGGATTGTGTATTAAAGGCGGTTAATCATTTCGAATTGTGTGTATTTTGAGATACCTGATAACAACGTCACAAGTCTGATAGATCTCTGAGAGTCCACAAATAATATTTCCCAGTCAGTGTAAAGAATTAAATGCATAAATCAACAATCTATATATATATATATATATATATATATATATATATATATATATATATATATATATATATTCTGTTTTCAATTGCATCGCTGGGTATCACATGTTTGTTTGGAACGGCTTCTTTCTCCAGCGGTGTCGCTCCTCTCTCCATCGCAATATTTCGTCGGGTTCATCTCCGACTTCTTCAGGCTGCTATGTGTCGTCCTCTGTGGTTATCAAGGGAATCAATATTCCCTTGATAACCACCGAGGACGACACATAGCAGCCTGAAGAAGTCGGAGATGAACCCGACGAAATATTGCGATGGAGAGAGGAGCGACACCGCTGGAGAAAGAAGCCGTTCCAAACAAACATATATATATATATATATATATATATATATATATATATATATATATATATATATATATATACAGTGGAACATGAATCATTCGAACTTCGATAATTCGAAATCGTCTTTAATCGAATATTTCTCTCGGTCCCTAGAAATTAGGGCATAAACAATGTAAAAAAATCGTGGTTAATTCGAATAAAATTTTGGATAATTCGAATTTTTTACGAGTCTTTACCTCCAATGGGAAAAAATCTGAAATCGCCATATTGTAAAATATAAACCTGTTAAAGAAATTGGTGAAATTTAAGGGAAGGTAAGTAATCACCAAATTACTCTTCACTTGTTTATTTATTCTTCTTCCCTGTTTGGTTCAGTCTTCTCAAAAATGGTTCGATTTTGATGAAATTTGGTACAGAGATACTTTGTCTAATTGAAAAGGTCATGTTCATTAACCATGACAATCCGCCTACCGGAAAACTGTTTTATAGGTGAAATTCTCATAAATTCGTTTTTAGGCTTCCGTGTAAACTTTTTATAGGTCCTCTACATATGGAAGCGAATGAAACAATTTTCAAGGCGACATAACCATTTTACAGAATTTCTTGTATTTTCTTAAATGTCCCGGTTGGGAAATCATTGTCAATGTACAGATTCGAAATGTACCATTCGAAAGCCTAATAAATATCCTACGTTTCTGAAGTAAGCAGACAAGGTATAGTTGGGATTCGGCTAGGAGAAAAAAACGTCAGACTTTCAGGGAGAAATCTGTATTTGGACGTTTCGGCTGCACATTGGCAGCCTTCTTCCAAAGGAAATGCCTAGGGGGGAGGGAGGAAGACCTCGAGGACACTTAGGTAACCATGGTTGGATGTATGTTGGATGTATCATACATCCAACCATGGTTACCTAAGTGTCCTCGAGGTCTTCCTCCCTCCCCCCTAGGCATTTCCTAGTGCTGAAGAAGGCTGCCAATGTGCAGCCGAAACGTCCAAATACAGATTTCTTCCTGAAAGTCTGACGTTTTTTTCTCCTAGCCGAATCCCAACTATACCTTGTCTGCGTATCTCTGCAACGGCTAACTATCTCCATCTCCGTTTCTGAAGTAAGTTTCGGTGAGACAGTCACATTTCAGAAAGAAGTGCTTAAAACTTTGATGTGGATTGGTTTATTTTAACGGCTCTTTTCCCCTCAGTTTTTTATTGCTTGTTATTTTTATTCAATTGCTTATCTATCATCATAGATATTATTATTTCTCAAGGGCTATTGTTTTGTCGGTAAGCCATAACTTCCTGTATACTTTATAAATGAGGTATCATTTTAAAGCTTTTTTTAACCGCTAAATCGGAAAGATATACAAATTACTCACATTTTAGTAATCTTTCGAAAAATTACAATTGAAAAAAAAACGTTGTTTTTTTTTAAATCCCTTCCTAGACCTATCGATCCATTATCGAGATATATCTAAGTGAAACCGAATTAGATTTCATGCATCTATTTTCTCATTACGCATTATATTTAGACATAAAATATTGATTTAAGGTAATCGATCTGAAAATCCGGATTCACATCATTACTGTTCGTCATTCCTACTTTGTCCACCTTACACTATCATTATTACTGTCATTTTGATAAGGTAATGTCATTATTACTGACAGTGTAGGGGCCGCTTAATACAACTGTAACAAATCATTTACTGCACCTGACCTGGCCCCAATTATTTATTTGGACGTCTCAGAGGCAGACCATCACGGCGAGGAACACAGACCCTCAACCGTGTCTTGGCAAACACAAGGAGTGGCGAATGCTTCGTACGGGTATACTAGTACTAGTAAAATGTATTGTAAATGAGCTGCAATTATTTGTTGTTTGAAATAATTCGATTTTTTGTCCGAGCAGAATACGATGATGCCGTGTGAGTAAACTCTTCTACTATATTGCTGTCGGTTTCGTTCTTGAGGACCGTTTTTTTCTGTTTACCTGTCTTTTTAATTGGTTGTTTGTTCAATGTCTGTGATCACTATGACAATTAATGCCAAAATTCATTCCATTTTGAAAAAAATCGTTTATAAAATTGCTATTAATAATAAAAACTAAAATAGATATCTTAAAATGGCTTTGAGGAAGCTTCCAATAGTTGTGGAGTATAATTCTCTCAAACTTCCTACAGAATTGCTCTATGGAGATTTGCCAAACCCTCTCCTGTCGCGGTCGAGCCTGTGGCCTGTCCAATCTGAATTTAAACGACTACTATCTGATTTGGACTCCAAATTAAAAGGACTAATCCTGCTGGTAAAATGACTTTCTGGACGATTATTTGGCACATATAATGCATCTATTTAAATAAAATAAACTTTCTGTCCTTAAATTAGATATTCAATTGATGTCATATTCCAAATGCGAGAAAATGACTAAAAGCTCTTTTTTATTTGTTTTCTTATTCTCAAACCATTCGTTTTTGGACAGTTTGTCGGTATAATATGAAGCACATTTTAATAGTGAAATGTTGATTGCCAGTCGTATATAGAATGCGTGTGTGCAGTCATAAACAAGCCTTGTGAAGTCAGTAGGTACTTGTCTACTTCTTGTTTCGTTGTTAATAATTCTGCGTGGCTGCCTACTAATGTTTTGGTCAATGTTTTCATGTCCAGGTAGCCACACCAGTGTAATGTTGTGGTTATGTAGTCGATGAATATGAGTGTAGATGAGTTTAATTATTGGATAAGTACTGTACGAGTTTGTAAATAACAATACTGAGAGATTGTCTGTATTATCTATTTTAGAAAGGCCTAAATTTATGACTTGTAACTCAGCAGAATATATGATAGACATGTCATGTGTAAGTCCGTAAGTGATGACATCGACAAATGCTCCTGAGGCTGTCCCGAAGTTGGTTTTAGACCCGTCCGTGAAAAAGTACATTGAAGTCGGGTTATCTTTAATAATAGCTTTAAAAAACGTCTGGTAACATTTGGAAGATAGTGGATTGTTTTTGGTAAATTGTGTTAATGAAAGATTAATTTTTAAGTTATCGACTCTCCAAGGAGGAAACTGTAGAATGGTGTAAGTGTGGGTTGGATATTGTATTAAAGCGCCATCAGCAGCGTTTTTCAAGTTGTGTAGGTTGGATGTTGTAATAAGGCGGAATCACTAGGGTTTTTCAAGTGGCGTATAATTAGAGGTTTGTGTTTCGAGTTTTTTTGTAAATATTTGTTAAGTAAGTTATTTTCCATAAATTCATTTACGCAAGGCATACCTAATGCTTTGCATTTTAGCAGAAATTTCATTCCGATGAACCATCGCCTATACTCCAATGGCGGCTCTCCAGCTTCAACACAGAGGCTATCAACAGGACTTGTTCTAAAAGCACCAGTTGCGATTCGGAGAGCTGTGTGGTGAATGCTATTCAAAAGCTTTAGCAGATTTGAACTGGCAGATGAATATGCAATACAGCCATAATCCGGAAGAGACCTGGTGTAGGAGCGACAAAAAGTTGGATTATCATTAATTCCTAATAGATTTAAAAATGTCTGGTAACGTTTGGAAGATAGTGGATTGTTTTTGGTAAATTGTGTTAATGATAGATTAATTTCTAAGTTCTCTGCTCTCCAAGGAGGAAACTGTAGAATAGTGTAAGTGTGGGTTGGATATTGTATTAAAGCGCCATCAGCAGCGTTTTTCAAGTTGTGAATAGTGAATTGTAAATTTTACTTCATAAATCCAAGCGGGGGGAGGGATTTTTAAATTTTAAATTGCTGGAGCTTTCGGCAGTCAGTTTCTCATCAATCAGAATAAAGACATCTTGTCGGTAGAAGGATCTAACAATGTTTTTATCTGAACGTTGCAAAACCTCAAATCCCGCAAGCCTCAAAGGAAATTGAAGAAAATCTCCCTCCCCTCGATGATCGATTATGATTTTAATTGAAATTTAACTCATTCACTGCTAAACTCTAAACAAATAGGCACATATTTTGTAATGTTAAGTTTTATATTAGTAGAAAAAGCTCTACAAATTAGTAACATCTTCAGTCTAAGTAATGTAAAGAAATGATTATTTAAAATATCTGATATATATCATACATAAATTATAATACAATTTAATCTATTGAATTTAAATATTTTAATGTAATTAAAATTAAGTATGTTAATATTTATTGACTTGATTCCTTATAGGAATCATTTTATTTTAATTATGACATTCAAATTTAACATTAATAATTGACAGGACATGGTGAGTGAAAATTAGATTAAATTATAATACATAATTAATTAAATATCATATAATTGCTTGGTTAATGGTAATCCGTGTAATATTGTTTAAAAGGTATTGCCGCAATATGTAATAATTACTATATTATTATAGCATTCCTGAAGATGGACTAGTAGTCCGAAACGTCGAAATTGTGGAAGAAAGGCATATATGAAATCTGAAGGGTTGTTCCTCACCTTGAATTGTATTATAAAAAAATAAAAATGAAAAAATAATATTTGGGGTGGACCACCCTTATCATTTAGGGGCTTGAATAATAGTTTACGTCATATTCTCAGACCTACCGAAAATACACGAAAAATTCATAAAACACTGTGACACAAGAATTTTGTATATTATATATATATACACACATTTTAATTTAACTGGGGTTATTTCTGGTATGCGGGGGCGAGGTTAGCTCAGTGGTAGAGCACTCGACTAATGAACTGGAGGACCAGGTTCAAAACCCGAGCGCGCACTAAAGATTTTTTCTTCTAGTGCTGATGTTCGAGGGTTGGATTTGGGGTCCCAGATCGTCCCTAGGCTCACCCAGCCTTTAATTAATTTAATTAATAATGGGTACCTTGGGTGCTAATGACTCTAGCAGTCGAAGCAGCCAAGGGAGCAGTCCAAGCCGGAGCATAGTGTTGACCACACTATCTCCCTAGTGTGCCGTACGGTCAAGAATCAGATACCTCTACAGTATCTGCCCCTCTGGGCCCTTGTGGCCTGTTACGGGACTGATTTTTTTTTTTTTTTTTTTTATTTCTGGTATGCAGTAGGTAGGATTGACGAAAAATTGAGGAAATGTTTCAAAATTTCTTTTATGAGTGCAATCTCTGCAGCTATATTCCTTCGGAAATTGCTAAAAGTAAACTGGATAAATCCAGCTTTTAGGTTCAATTTTTATATTTGTAGTTAAATCTTTTAGGGAAATACTTTTTCTAGGGTTCGACTATAATCTGGAAGGTTAATGAGCCAAGTAGAAAGTTATTCTGGGAATGTTGTGCATTCAAGATTGAAGGGAGTGGCAGTGAATCACCTCCCAGGCAATTTCAGTTGAAGTTCGCTATTAGAGGAGTGAGAAATACCCAAGGTTCTGGGGTCATTTATTTTATACCCCAGAAGTTTTAAAAGCCCCCTAACGTTTCAGCGTAAAATCCAGAAGTTATGAACTCCGGTTATCTCTTTAGAATTAAGATTTTAAATTCTTCCGCCGACCTTTTATGAAGAAAAGCTATTTAATTATATGACAGAAACCGGAAACCAAGTATAAGCATTTTTAGTAATATATAAGCATCCGTTTGATCTTATAATATATTACAGTTTCTTCTATTTAGGCATCAGGTCTTTCAAATAGAAATATGTGTTAACAAGTTTCTTTAGTAGGTGGCATGTTTATCGTGAAGAAATTAAACCTCTGATAACAGTCAATAAGAAACGAATAGGGACTACCCTAGGAAAGGATAAAAACATAAGCAACATATATACAGGGTGTTCAAAACTCGATTGACACCCCCCCCCTTTTTTCCTACAATTTTTGAAATTTAAAAACAAAACTTGGTGGGTCTTAACGTGGTCGAATGAACTTACATTGGACCTAATGCACGACCCCTCAACTTTCTCCAGTTCTTCTCCAGAGACCCTAACTCTGGAATCTCCAATGGAAAGAGGTTATTTTTATGACGGATTATTGTAAAGAATAGAGTTTTATGTCGATTTTATATCTGTCATTTTTTCGCTAAAGCGCACCAATGAGTAACAAATTGGCAAAAACCGGGAAAACCCTTGTTTTTCGTCACTTTTCTGCCAATAATGTAGAAAGTATGCCCGTAATGAAAAAAGTAGTCGATATAAACGTTGTAGAGAATTAAATTTACTTCCCAAAAAGTACCTTTAAATGCCTAAAATGTTAATAAGCAAATCACACTTTTGTTTTTGAAGTTTTCAGAAAAGTGTATTATCAACGTGATCTAAACTTCATTAAAACTTAATAAACATTTCCTAAACTATTTTTGTTCCACCTAGCTTTGGATTTAAGAACGTTTGAAGAAAAAATCAAATTCAATTACTTTATGAAGGGATTAAAAAATAAAATATTAAATTTGAAGGAATAGAACTCACCTAATGATTAGAATTTGGTAGTAATTATTTTTGTGTTGGACGATTTTTTTTTTTTTTTTTTACGGCACCTTGACATCTAGGCCATTAGTACCGACATCCAGGGTGCAGCGAGGAATTTTTCCAACGAGCCGTGAGATGAGATTTAATGGCCCCTGAGGAGGTGGCTTAAGCGCCACGAAACATGTAGGGCAAGCCAATAATAAAGTAGTACATAAAAAAAAAAGGAGTACTTTTTTTTTTACCTTCGCCATACATATAAAGCCCGTCACACAGGAGCTGCATAACTAAGCACTTTCCTCAGAATTTTTGTAGTGTAGTCTAGATTACTGAATAATTTGCTGTAAATAACCTATATAAATAAAATAAAAACGTGAATAGTTCTGCTCATTTACATTTCTTATGAGAACTGTTCATTTATTAATTTGTAAATAATTTGCTTCCAGAGTTATGATAATACATGATACTACACTACTTAATAAATACACAAAAACTTCATTTACCGTCTTTTGATCTGACGCAGGAACAGAATACAGTCCCACTAGTGGTAGATGGCGCTCCTTGCGGCGGCCTTGAAAACCTAAGTCTGGTGGGCTATTCTATTGAAATATATTACAAAGTAAACCCTCCTTTCCGATAGACCTATTTACTTCCTTTTTACAACACTTTATTCTCATGAGATATTCACGACATATACCGCGTTTCGTTACAATACAGCAGAAATTACGACCGGTATGAGTATATTAGTACTTTAGGTCCGGAGTAAAACCCCCCTCCAAATAACCCGATTCAGTTTATTTTTACAACCCATTTTTCTCTGTTTATTACCACCACGAATACCGAGTTTCGTTGAAATGTAACAAAAATTACGCTGGTAGTGGCAAATTGGTAATGTGAGTCCGGAGTAAACCCCCCCTTCTAATGATCCGATTTAGTTTATTTTTACAACGTACTCCCTTTAGATCAACATAACGAATACCGAGTTTCGTTAAAATATATCAAAAACTACGGCTGGCATGGTCAAATTAGTGTTTTGGGCCCGGGGTAAACCCCCCCCCCTCCCGGTGGACCAATTTTGGTGGTTAACGAACTCGTTCAATCGTTTGCTAATTGAACGCTATATACCACGTTTAGTGAAGAGAAAACAAAAACTCTGGCCGCTATCGTGTTAACAGGCATATATATATATATATATATATATATATTAAAATAAAAACTTCGGAGGAAAGTGCTAAAAAAAAAAAATATATACCTAATTAATGGTCAGAAATAAGTGGAATAGAATTAATTATTCATGACGTTAGTGGGCATGAATAATGATAAGAATTTGTAAAAATTAATTTATACGGAATATTCACATTATTATTATTTTACTGTTAAATAATTATCATTATTATTATCCATATTATCATTACTAAGCAGAGACTAAACAATAGACAATATTTTTACTATTAAATTATTCTTTTACTATTCATTCAAATACAGTACTACTATACTTTTAGCACTTTACTCCGAAGGAAAGTAGCTATTGAGGTTGGACTCATGACGGAATTTTTGAAAAATTTCTTCAAATCTTTATCGATCCTACCTAGTAGACACCGAAAATGACCCCCGTTAAAATTTATATATATCTATCTATCTATATATATATATATATATATATATATATATATATATATATATATATATATATATATATGCATATATATATATGTGTGTCTGTTAACACGATAGCGGCCAGAGTTTTTGTTTTTTCGTCACGAAACTTGGTATATAGCATTCAATTAGCAAACGATTGAACGAGTTCGTTAACCACCAATATCGGTCCACCGGAAGGGGGGGTTTACCCCGAACCCAAAACACTAATTTGACCATTTCAGCCGTAATATTTGTTATATTTCAACGAAACTTGGTATTCGTAGTGGTAATATAGAGAGAAAAGTGAGATCAGTTACTCATTACAAAATTAAAAGAGAACTATTCATGTTTTTATTTTATTTATGTAGGATATTTTAAGCAAATTGTTCTGGAAAGCAGTCTACACTACCCAAATTCTGAGGAAAGTGCTTAGTTATGCAGCTCCTGCGTGACGGACTTTTGTTTGTGTCTCAGAATTACCGTGAAATCGATTTTGGGAACTCGAAATGGCGGTTAAACCGAGCCTAATTTGAAATGTGTATCCAACACAATTGTGCCAGAACACGATTTTAATCTGTGCTCAACTGCTTTTGCAAAATTTATTAATTTTCACACAAGAAGTCTACATCTGTTTGCGCGGAACAAAATTCCAAGTGAGAGCCTTTGAATTCCTGGACAGTCGCATCTCTTGACTTAATTCTCAAGAATATATATATATATATATATATATATATATATATATATATATATATATATATATATACTATTGTGTATGTAACAAATGCTCACGGAATTCCATCAATTTATGGAGAAAAGAAAAGAGTTGATGCTGGAGGGAAATTTATCCGTATTATTGGGAGAAGACTCAAGCCATTTAAACAATATTGTAAAATGTTTGAAAGAAGTAAATTTTTACAGTTTCATATAATTATATTGTCACCGCTAATGGGTTTTGGTAGAAGCGGTGTACAGCAATAAAATAAAATAAATAAATAATATAGTAAATATAAAATATTTTTATAATATGAAAAATATAAATAATTATATAAGTAATTTAACTCTACAATAACAACAAGTGATGCATTTTAATAATGCATATGGCGTTTGATTTAAACACGCAAAA
Organism: Gonocerus acuteangulatus; assembly: GCA_946811695.1. Lineage (NCBI taxonomy): Eukaryota > Metazoa > Arthropoda > Insecta > Hemiptera > Coreidae > Gonocerus > Gonocerus acuteangulatus. The sequence continues at coordinate 7,952,179 of OX328132.1, read as the reverse complement.
CCTTTGAAATGGTCCCTCAAACCCGTCAGATTGTAAATAAAACATGACATAATCAACGTAAACAAAGGAAATTCCTTTGATTTGTGATTTGTAATTATCAGGGTTTGAAATCGATAATTCGATCAAAATTTTTATCTGGTAATCCTACCAATTCTTTGCTCTCATTAATGTTCGAATGAAAAATTTAATGCGAGTTTTCTTATTTTTATTAATCCACTGAACTGTTTTATTTATAACTAGGGAACGGATGTTCATGTAAAATAAAATTATGTACATATACATTCAACTATTCATAATGAAATACATAATAAAAAATTGAAAATATGTAGTAAAAACTACCAAAAATACTATAAAATATTGAAAAGAAAAGTATAGATAACTAGTACGAACTCTGTTATTATAAATGAAAAGAACAAAAGTTGAAAATATGTAGAAAAAAATTTCTAAAACTCTATACCATATTCAAAAAAAAGCATAATTAAAAATTAAGAGCTAATTTTAAAAGGGGGAAAAAGAAGTTGAAAATTTCTAAAGATGAACATTATTTTGGAAAATTGTATGCAACAAAATGCATTTTTAAATTCTCTAACGTGAAATGAGGCCGCGGCGGTCTGATCTCATAAGGGGGGTATACAGTTGTCGGGTCACTGATCAGGCCCATTTTTGGCTGGTGATTTTGCGTCGAAAAATAGTCGACACGTGTCCGAGCGTTTCGTCCAATGCGTCTTAGGAGCCGAGAAATAAAATAAAATAGGTTGAAAATTTATTATTTAATATCTCGAGTTTGGAAAATGATATCGGCATGAGTCTTTCGCTTATTAACTTGTTTTAGAGAGTTTATTAAAGGAATAGTCCAATTGTTAAACAATAATTTGTTATATATTTGTTTAAAACGCATCTCCTCCTAGAACATTAGCGCCGGGGAAGCATGGCTGCCAGCCACTACAGCGATCTAGATTCAATGGGTAAAGCATTCTTTCTCGGTTTCCACTTTATTTTTTCAATTAAAAAGAAAAAGAATATAAAAAAATGTAGCAAAAATATGTATTTATGGCAAAATACGTAAAAACATGGATTTTTAACAAAATATGTAAAATAAAAACCTGTTTAAATGCTTTAAATTCACTTAATACGTGCAGAATTCCATCAAAAATTTCGATTTGAGGATCAGAAATAAATATGTAAATACATGAACATCTGTTCCCTATTTATAACTCAACCTTACAATAACTTACTTAGACTATTTATCAAATAAAATATATTACAGATAAATAAAACGAATTAAGTAATAAATAAATAAGAGAAAAATATAAATTTCCCGAGTCCTTTATCCTGTGGATTTGGACGGTAGAGGGAGAGTATCTAAATATACAGCTATCCTGTAGTAAATCAAGGGGCGCGGGCTAATCAGCGACTAGATGGATTCCCGAGGGCTCTAATGTTGTTGTTTTTTCCGGGTTCCTTGAGTCCTCCAAGCTTTATCCGCCCCTCCCCTTCATCCTAACACTTTAATCTCGTCGGGATTCTCCGAGCCGGAGGAGATTTTTATCTACATCCTTCTTTCTTCAGTATAATAGTGACCCTGTGTAGGAGTACATTTCGGCAAGATTTCTCCATCTCCATGACCTCATAAAGCTCAAACAGCACAGACCTCACACGAACGCCGCACGGTGGGGCCAAACGAGTTTTCATGTTTCAAAAAAGGCAACAGCCACAAAATCTTAAGTTTTTTGTTTCCCCTCTTTATTAAATTGCGTGTAAATAATTCACGAACTCTCACAATTGAACATAAAATAATATTTTATTTTTCTTCTAACACAATATCAGCACTGATATCGTTGAAATTAAACATTCAAATCCTGATTAGAGTAAAAAAAAAATCAGACATCTTCAAAACGTAAATTTATCTTAATTCAACAATGATTTGAAAATAGATTTTGACTATGTCCATCTATGTTTCCATGTCTAATAAGGTTTTGAATGTTTAATTTCAACGATATCAGTGCTGATATTAAGTTAGATGAAAAATGAAATAATATTTTATGTTTAATTGTAAAAGTTCGTGAAATATTTACACCTAATTTAATGAACAGGGGAAACGAAAAACAAAAATCTGGCTAGACAAAGGGTGGTGTGATTAAAACGGAGTTGATGCTACCACTTCACTATTTCGAAGTTGTAACTACCTTTGGTGTGATTAAACCGGTCCTACAACTACCCCCTGTAGATGTATCTCGGTTTTCCCGGAGAGGTAGTTACAACTTCATTCTTGGTGTGATAAAAGAGAAGCTACAACTACCTAGGTGTAGTTATATCTTCATTTTCTTGAAGTCTCAGGAGGAGCAGACTTCACTTTTGTCAGCTATTCTTTAAGATCAGGATTAATACTATTTTAATTATTACTTTGGTGCCGGCACGTATATAGGAAATAATTTTTGGCTAACGCGGAGTTTGGGGCTATTTTACATCCAAACAAATTTATTCTTTCTGGAATAAGTGATATTATTAAATTCATTTTTGACGCATTATTACCGATTAAATCAAATTAAATTTCGGGGGGGGGGGCTGTGGATATAGAACGTGTTTTAGGCTACTGAAACAAAGGTTCTCAATTCCTGGCAATTGTGTAAATTTATCACTTGAAAGAATACCAAAACTAGTAATGAGCTATGCTGTACTGCATATAATATAGCTAAAAATCTTGAAGACCCTTTAAATTTTGAGGAACTTGACCTGTTGCAACAAAAGTTCGTGGAGAAGAAAAGCGAAATAAAATTTTAGCCTTTTTATCTTAAAATTATCAGAATGCCTAACGCCTAATTAATTAGTATCTTTTATTCAATATAATTTGTACAATAAATCAAGTTGTACATTACTCATTTTGTTTATTTAATCAATATAATTTTTTATACAACAAATCTCTATCTAGAGGTTTCTTATCGGTTAATTTTTCATCTTGAGATGAAGATTACATTTTGGACAACTTAACTACTGCTCAAGGACAAGAATGAATATATGCCTAGGAGAGACTGACAAGGAAGAGTACTAATGAAAACAGGAATTAAAACCTGTATGGATAGGAAAGGGTCGACCCGTTCCAGCATGGGAGACAGCTACTACTACAGGGTAGTTGTATCTACCCCGTAGTTGTAGCTTCAGTTTTTCCAGCTACCACTCCATCTAGGGTGGTTGTAACTACGGAGTGGTAGCCTTTCTTTAATCACACCAATCTGAGTTGATGCTAAAACTACACCGTAGTCTCTACTAGGTAGACACTTCGTTTTAATCACACCACCCAAAGTTTTTCGAAATTTTATTAGCTTTCATTTTAGCGCGGTTCCTCCCTCCCCCATAGGGAGGAACCCCGCTTATAAGGTTGATACAATGAAACAATCCGGAAGTGCCGACAAGAAAATTTCGCGTTTCAGAACCCCTAGAGAGAGAGAAAATAACGGTGGTTCAAAATTGTATATATATATATATATATATTTGTCTGTTCGCTCATTTTTGGCTTCCCTGATGGTCAGATTTTGATGAAATTTGGTACAAAAATCAGTCGTCCAATTTGAAAGGTCAAGTTCGTTAACCAGCAAAATCCGCCCACTGGAAGATGGCGTTTGGGGCGAAATTCGCGCAGAAAAAATCGTAACGCTTACGTTTTTGAGTTCATAAGCTTGTAAGTACTCTTTTTATAGGCTTCTTGGGCTAGGAAAACGAATGAAACCATTTAGCTTTAACCGTTTTCGAGAAAATTGGAACAATAGTTTTTGAATACCGTTTTTGGTTTGGGTACTTAGAATCACGGGATTCAGTTGAAACATTATCTGCATGTTCTACTTTCATTAAAACTAATATGTTGAAAGTTATGTTACGTTTGGAGTTAAGGAAGGGTTAGAATAAAATATTTTATGAACAGACATGAAAAGTTTTGGGAACTTTGTATACTTTCCTTAATTTTTTTTTTTTTTTTTTTTTTTTTTTTTTTTAACGGCGCATCTACATCTTGGCCATTAGCGCCGACTTTCCTTAATATCTCGAAAAAGGTTGAGAATCATGGGAAACGGAAGAATACCATTAGAAAGCTTACTAAATGCTCTACAAAAAAGGTTCTGATGAAAGTTTTGATTAGACGATGTCAATCGGAGAAATAAGTGCTTAAAACTTTAAAGTAATTGATTTCGCTGATTCGAACTGTTCTTTTTGTCTGTTTTTATTCCTTGTTATTTTTTGACTGCTTATAGTTGGATAATGTATTTGATAATAAATCAGGTTAAGAAAAATAAGAAAAACAATTTAATCTTAGAGATATGGATTTCCAAGATATAGTTTTTCAAATGCCTAGCGGGGTCCTTCCTAGGGCGGGAACCCATGCAGGTAAGATCGTAAATAAGACCTTTCTTGAAAGTAAAGATGGAACTGTCAACTTTGGTCCTCCTCTGCCTCCCGGCACTTTCATTGATGACGAAGGCTACCAATGAGTAGCCAAAACGTCCTAAATATAGATTTTTTAACAAAAATCGTATTGAGGTTTCTTTAGCCGAATCCCAACCACTCCATCTTTACTTATCACCTCGACGGCTAACTATCTAATCTTCATGTTTTCTATGTGGACCCAAAATAATAACAGCTTCTATTTTAATCATTTTAAATGAGTCTAGATATAAGAACGGAACCGCGCAAAGATGATGCAGTTCCTGCGAGTCGGACTTTTTTAAAAAATTGCATTGATATTAGTTAAGATTTAGAGGCCGTAGCCTTTTCTGAAACACGAAATGTCGTTTGGCCCCCACTGTACGCCGCACGGTGGTGCCAAACGCCTGATTTTGGGAAAAAACCTGTAGGTACTTGAATCATTCTGATTTTGGTATCGTTTTTAAGGTATTTTGTAGTGCTGAGTCGAATGAGACCACTGCCGATTCGATAAAATCATTATTTCGGAAGATAAACGGGTTTTATAGTACGAAAACCGTGAAAAACAGAAAGTATACGATTTAAAAAAAGTCACATTTGACTCAATTGGTACAGCTATAAATCCTTCCAACAACTGAACTCAATTATTAAAATGTACGCTTATAACGAATACATTTTGACATTTTTACACGAGATATTAGGTAGAACTCACTGTAAAGTTCACTTAATTGCTATCACAAAGTGTTCAACAACTCTCTGCAGAAAATAGTAACGGTAAACTCATTTTTCGTAAAATAATCGCATCGCTTCATTTTATTAGGCTGTGCACACATACCAGTCCAGGCAACGAATGCTTGAAAACAGCTATAGGTGGAAATTTTTGGAACACAATTTTTGACTTCGTAACTTTGTTTGAGCTGGTTAGGAGGTGAACATATCAAAAGTCCTCGCCCCTAGCCATTGAGCTGGGGGGAGGGGGGGTTTAGAAGGTCCTATTTTTCGGGTTTTCACTTATATCTCGGAAACCCTGCGTCCTAGCGACATGACTATTCTATTACAAATGAAAGCTGATTAAATTTCCTACAAGTTCTATTCTATAAAGTATTTCGAGATATCTTTAGTTTTCGAAAAATCTGCTAGTGAAAGTCTGTCATTTTGTGAAAAAACACACTTTTTTCTATTTTCGACCGGATATCTCCTCAACGATGAACCCAAATAATAAATTGCGGCTATAGGGTTGTAGGACATTCCATTCGCTTCAATAATATATATAACTTTACTATTTTATGTATTTTCCTTCAACTGTGAAAACAGTTTTAGTGTTCATAGTGATATCTTGCAACAACTGTCCACCAATGAACCGTTCCATTTCTCACCATTTCTAGTCATTGTATTGTCCAAAATATACTCCATTATGTAAATATAGGCAGTACTGCACGTATAAATAGTACGAAATATATAATTTTGGGCTTCTGACCAGTTATTCACACTCAATTATATAACATCTTGACCATTATATTGGCAATGGTTTTGTTAAGACCAAGTGAGTGCGTATATAACTTATGAAATAAAATACATAAAATGGTATTGTAATATATATTATTGAAGCGAATGGAATGCTCTACAACGCCATAACCAGCATTAATTTTTTGGGTGCATCGTTAAAGAGATATCCGGTCAAGAATAGAAAAAAGTGTGTTTTTTCTCAATATGACAGACTTTCAAGAGCGGATATTTTCAAAACTAAAGATATCTTGAAAAACTTCATTGAATAGAACTTGTAGGAAATTTAATCAGCTTTCATTTGTTATAAAATAGTCATGTCGCTAGGGCGCAGGGTTTCCGAGATAAAGTGAAAACCCGAAAAATGGGACCTTCTAAACCCCCCCTCCCCCCCGGCTCAAAGGCAACGGGTGAGGACTTTTGATATGTTGACCACCTAACTAGCCGAAACAAAGTTATGAAGTTAAAAATTGCGTCCCAAAAATTTCCACCTATAACTCATAGTTTCCTGGGATGTTAGTCGCTACATTTCAGATTTCACGATGAACACTGAAATTATTTTTACGTTTGAAGGAAAATACATAAAATAGCAAAGTAATATATGTTATTGAAGGGAATACAATACTCTACGATCCTATGACCGTTATTTTTTTTTTTTTTTTGGATTCATCGTTGAAGAGTTATTCCGTCAAAACGGGGAAAAAATATGCGTCAAAAGTGTTTTCCCCCAAAATGACAGAGTTTCAAGAGCGGATATTTCGAAAGCTAAAGATATCTCGAAAAACTTTATAGAATAGAACTTGTAGGAAATTTAATCAGCTTTCATTTGTTATAGAATTGTCATGTCGCTAGGACGCAAGGTTTCCGAGATATAAGTGAAAACCCGAAAAATGGGACCTTCTAACCCCCCCCCCCCCCCCCCGGCTTAATGGCTAGGGGCGAGGACTTTGATATGTTCACCTCCTATTCAGCCCAAACAAAGTTACGAAGTCCAAAATTGTGTTCCAAAAATTTCCATCTATAACTGTTCGTTGACTGGACTATACGGCCGAGTACGGCGATGAAATTTATATGAAAGCAACTTCAAAACATGTAATTCTAGATAAAACTATGCGGAGAGCTCAGCTAAGTATCGCTTTTTTTTCTACACCAAATAAACTACAGATAATTGAGTTACAGATATCTTCACAACCTAAATGCACCAAGTCCATGGTACATTTTGGTAAAAAAGAAAATTCCTTTAAAAGCTACATATACTCATGAGACTTCCTGGGTAATATCAATTTTTCAGGAATAAAATAAGTGGTATAAAATATTGTTTTACTTTTCTCGAAAAACTGTGAGATTTTTACTCAATGAGAAAACAGTCACCAAAATGATTTTTTGTGATCATACCTATTAATAAAATGGGAAAGCAATATTACAGCAGTATTCAAACGCGATTGAACACCTTCGGTTTTGGAGGTTTTTTTTCCCTCTCGGCACCACTGTGCGCCGGGTTGTTTAAACATCTAAACTGGGGTCGAATTAAACTGCGAACTCGTATATAGTCAAGGGCATTCTCTAAAACGATGATGAGAGGGGGCTTCGCCCCCCCCCCCCTTCGAAATTTTGATTTCAATGGTAAAAATGTGTCGTAAAACCCACAAAAATATATTGAATAAAATCACTTAGTTCGGGATTTGAGTTGGGTGTTATGGCTTTTTAGTTGGCTAGTTATTCCAAGTTCTAGGTTGTTAGTGCTCCCAGCCCTCCCCCACGAAACTAATTTCTATATACTTCCCTGTAGCCCAAGGCGTCAAAACCTTCGTACGCAAACGCCAGCAGTTACTTTTTTGTAACGATTTTTATAAGTTTAGTCATCGCTCAAGCATATTTATGCTAAAATAAACAACTTTTATATCCTAGCCTCCTACATGGCATGTGCGCTTAGGGATTTCGATGGAAAAAGGGAAAGCCAATGAAAGGAAGGTAGACGCCCCCTTGGTGTCAATATATAGGAGCCTATCAGCCCCCAACCCTAACGCCTTCTCCTCACTAATGTGCCTCGAGAAACACATTCACTCCCCACAATTGCCTTGATAAGCCTCATGTGAGCGTTAGTCCCTCCACGCAATCTAAAGGAAAATCGTTGACCTCCTTATTCTTTCTCGTTAATTTCCACTTAAGCGGTCCCATGACCCAACTTTATTCCGCCTAGTATAATTTGAATTCCTGATATAATGATATTACAGAAATAATAAAAAAAAATCCAACTCGGCGGAAATTGTTCATTATACTTACAACTTTTTTTGGATAAGCGTCATTTTTAATTAAATTTTTATTAATTTTTTTTAAATGATCAGTTTCTGTTTATTTAAATTTCTAATATAAGCCAATATTGGAGGAGAATCAATCAAATTGGTTAAGGTACCCTGAGAGCCAGAATAATAACCAGTTTGGACCTGTCAAGCTAAATGATGTTTCAACGTGATGCTATCAAATGTTTACTAAAAGTATATATAACAAATTTCTTGTAACGATTATTCTTTAATTAAAAACATAAAAACTATGATTTATATAAAATCATTCATATCTCTATTCTAGGCATTAATATTAAATATTATGATATAACAGTTATTCCAATTATTCAATTATTTTTCAATTAATATCATCAATAAATACTCGAATTTGATGCTTCAAAGAAAACAAAAAAAAACGAATAAAAGTGAAGTATTTGGAACCCCGTTTTTTTTTTTTTTTCTTTAGGTGTTCCAACCTTTTAGGATATTAACGCCACAGATGTTAAATAAAGTTTGGAATTTTATTTTATAAATGTATGCTTGTAATAGTCGTTATTAAGCCTTTATGTGATCAATTATTATCTTCAAAATGATATATTATTGAATATTAGAATTTTTAAACTTACGTTACTTAATTTAAATATTAGTTGATAGTTAACCTTGAGCAATGATTTCTGTTTGTTACACATAGCCAGGTTTTGGTTTACTTACGCCCCGGACCATGTGCCACAACAATCATAGTTTATTTAGAAGTTGTGTGTATTCTAAAAAATTAAATACATTTTTGATCTTATTCGGGGCATCACCCATATCTTCACTCAAATTACCGGTGAGCTCAAATAGAGACCTTTCATTCAGTGAAGATATGTTAGATGGACATTACCGGTGAGCTCAAATAGAGACCTTTCATTCAGTGAAGATATGTTAGATGGACATTACCGGTGAGCTCAAACAGAGACCTTTCATTCAGTGAAGATATGTTAGATGGACATTACCGGTGAGCTCAAATAGAGACCTTTCACTCAGTGAAGATATGTTAGATGGACATTACCGGTGAGCTCAAATAGAGACCTTTCACTCAGTGAAGATATGTTAGATGGACATTACCGGTGAGCTCAAATAGAGACCTTTCATTCAGTGAAGATATGTTTGATGGACATTACCGGTGAGCTCAAATAGAGACCTTTCATTCAGTGAAGATATGTTAGATGGACATTACGACACCACAAGCTGGGCACTCTCGTGCTTCATTCCTCGACATTAGATAAGAATGAGTCAATTGTGTGTGGCCTATCCTGAGCCGAGCAAGGACCACCTCTGCTCTCCTATTTTCCACTATAGACGAAGTCCTCCAGGGCACAGGGTAAGCCTTTATTTCCCTTAATTTGTTTTCTCTGATATTATACCATTTAGAGCCAGGACGATTTGACTCGACTTCTAATATAGGAAACGACGTCATTCCTTGGTACCTGGTAAAATGCTACTTCTTCAGTAGTAGCTACTTTTGCTGAACCCCGTTTTTAACTTCATAATTACCAGGAACGGTTTCGACCGCTCCTACAAGAGTGAAAGACAAATTTGGTTTGTTAGTCCTGTTCTCTGACCGAAATACTTCAAATTTCACAAGCATCCGTCCTTACATAACATTTGTTGTTACGGCCAAGAAAGTAATTATAAGTATACGAGTTGATTTGATTTTAATTAAGTCCATATAAGGAGAAATACTGAATATCCGACAAATTTTGAATGAATATTAACGAACTTTCAAAATGTCTGTTTCCATTTAGCCTTATTTGTCAAACGTTCTTGAATTACATCGCAGAATAGTATGCCCACAACAGCTAAATAGGTTACTTTAATCATTGGTATACCTACTTTCCACAAAGAAAAATATGAGGTCAAACGTACTAAAAAGACCAATCAGTTTGATCTTCATTTTAAACCAAAAGCTCTTTTACACGAAGTCATTTTTATTATACAATGAAAAAAAATGAAAAGAAAATATGAATGATTATGTTTTGGTTGTGCTAAGTAATTTGTATGTTTATAACAGACATAGAAAATATTTTGTATCATAAAATATTTTATCAATAGGGAAAGTATGTTATTGTATTTACATATTTTTTTCTCATTCGTAAATCGTAAGTGTTGATGTAATTTTGTACGTTTTAAGTGATTTTAAAGCATTTTAACAGTCTTTTATTTTGAATATTTTTACATATTTTGACAAAACTCCATTCATTCTGCCATAAGTACATATTTTTGCTACATATGTTGATATTATTTTTATGTTGTAATTGAATAAAGGGGAAACTGTGAAATAAAATAATACATTACCGATTGATTAAGTCTAGGCCAGTGTGACGTTTCTAATTCCAAGAAGCAAATGTGGCGTCATACGCGGGTTTCCTCCCAAAGAAGGAAAAGGGAAACGCGCCATGGGCATATATAAGGGGGGGGGGCTGCAGCCCCCCCCCCCCCCCGAAATTTTGATTTGATGGTAAAAACTTGTTGCAAAACCCTTAAAAAGAAATTAAATAAGATCACTTAGTTCATAAAACATATTTTATTTTACGTGTAATAGCGTTTCAGTTGCCTAAAACTATTCCAAGCTCTAAATTTTTAGTATTCCATACCCCGGAAATGGTCTCAGCCCCCCTCCCCCGAAATTTTCCCAGCCCCTCCCGAAATTATTTTCTATATACGCCCATGAAACGCGCTAAACTTGGACGAACAGAAGGGGATTGAATTTCGTCGAAACCACTTGGAGGTAAGGAAATTCTGATTATTATTTTACGGGAGTGGGTCTCCCCGTACTAGAGTGGATACAGTGTCCGATTCCTACTTAAGGACATGCTGGTTCGACTACCGTTTGTAGCAGATTGAGTTTTTTCATCTATGGTCTCGCTGAAAATATTTCCTGTCCCACCATGGATGTTTAGAAAATCCGGAGACCTATAGATAGTCCGGCGACAATATCCTAGATACAGATGAGCTAAAATGTTACATCAACAATCGAAATCAAAATTAGCATCTGCACCTCAATTCACGGAATGTCTGAGGAAAGGACCACGGTACAAATGGATGTTCATTACAAGTAAACCGCTGCCAATCCTATTTATTCAACACACAAAAGCTAGCGCTGTCAAGAACAGCAAGCTCCATTAAGGCCAGCATATTTAGATCCAAGATAATTGACATGAAGATGCTGTTGCCAGAAGATTCCAATGCCGTTCAGAAGCTATTACAGCTTACAAAGAGAAGACATATTAATTTGCATAGGACCCCAAAGACAAATATATATCTGCGCTATCTTATAATGCCGTATGACATATGTCATGTTTAGGAACCTAGCAGTAGTGGATTGAGCAAAGCTAGTGGCTTCTTGCCATAAAAAAGAAGAATATGTTAGGATTACAGAATCCAATTCCAAGGTGTAAAGGTGATTTATTAATTAAGGGTATACAGAATTTACTAATCATATGACTACTATTTTATATTTAGAAGGGAATCTCTAATTTATTTTTTTTTTAAACACAATTTAATTTTTTGGGGTACAGTTATAAACATCAATTATTTAAGTCATTTTCGTAAGAAATTTATATCGTTTATTTTTGGAAAACATTAAATATTAACTCAAAATTCTAATAATTAAACATTTAAACAATAGTATTGATTCATCTGTATGTTAGAATTGCTCGACAAAATAAACAAATACCTTTCAATTTTTCTTACTTGTCTGAATTTAAACAAAAAAGTCCGAATTGCGTAATCTTAGCGCGATTCCAATGAGAAGATTGATGACTTTTCATTTCAGACTCAAATTAACATTAAAAAAGTCCGATTCGCAGGAACTGCGTCATCTTAGCGCGGTTCCGTTCTTATCTCTAGTGTTTATGAAGGCATAGAATAGAAACAGTTATTACTTTGTTTAGATCAATAGCGAAACACCTATCCAAATGAAATCTCAAACAAACCAGTCTTGAAAGGTCTTGATTTACAATCTTACCTGTATGGGTCAGCTATCCCATAAGTCGGGCAGAAAGGCCTCCGCTCAGAGGCATTTGGAAAGCCTTGGGATCTCTCTCTTTGAACGCTACATTTTTAACAATAAATTGATCTTCTTATTTTACTTAATCTGTTTTATTGTCAAATACAATATCTGACTATAAGCAATTTAAAAATAACAAGGAATAAAACAGACAAAAAGAACAGTTCGAATAAGCGAAATCAATTACTTTAATGTTTTAAGCACTTATTTCTCCGATTTACATCGCCTAATCAAAACTTTCATCAGAACCATTTTTGTAGAGCATTTAGTGAGCTTTCTAATGGTCATCCTCCGTTTTCCAAGATTCTCAACCTTTTTCGAGATATTAAGGAAAGTATACAAAGTTACCAAAACTTTTTATGTCTGTTAATGAAATATTTTTTTCTAACCCTTCCTAAACTCCAAACGTAACAAAAATTTCAACATATTAGTTTTAATGAAAGTAGAACAGGCAGAAAATGGTTCAACTAAATCCCATGATTCTAAGTACCCAAACCAAAAACGGTATTCAAAAACTATTTTTCCAATTTTCTCGAAAACGGTTAAAGCTATCGCCTTGAAAATGGTTTCATTCGTTTTCCTAGCCCAAGAAGCCTAAAACGAGTACTTACAAGCTTATGAACTCAAAAACGTAAGTGTTACGATTTTTTTTTGCGCGAATTTCACCCCAAACGCCATCTTCCAGTGGGCGGATTCTGCTGGTTAACGAACTTGACCTTTTAAATTGGACGACGGATTTTTGTACCAAATTTCATCACAATCGGACCATTAGGGAAGCCAGAAATGAGCGAACAGACAAATATATATATATATATATATATACAAATTTGAACCACCGTTATTTTCGGTCTCTAGGGGTTCTGAAACGCGAAATTTTCTAGTCGGCACTTCCGGATTGTTTCATTGTATCAACCTTATAAGCGGGATTCCTCTCCCTATTGGGGAGGGAGGAACTGCGCTAAAAAGCATATTTACTATAGAAATCACCAAATTCGTAAGTGAATTCACATAAATAAGATCATTGCACACCAGGTGTGCACCTCCCTCCTCGGAAAATATTTTTCGATTTTTTTTTTTTTTTACAGCGGATTGGGCACATGTGCAATAAAAAGTAAAAAAAAAAAAATACAGACAATTTTTATAATTTTTGATACACAGTAAAACCTATGCTAAATTTTGTTTTCCTGTACATAAGAGATATCATTAGTCCAAGCAAAATCATATTTCGAAGACTCGTTCACTCAGAATAACAGAATGCAAGCTGTGTTATAGCCTCGAAAATGAATTGCACACACGGTGAGCAATCGGTCTCGAATGGGTTAAGTTAACCCGCAATATATACATCTTAATTTGGATTAATGTGGAACATGTTCTGAGCAATTACGGAAACTAAAAATTATATTTGTACATTTTCTTGAAAATCACAAATTTTATAGCCTTCAAAATGCTTCCAAATACTTTTCGACCCCAAAATTATTGTTTTAAGTACAGCTGAAAGCCTAAATCATTAACGTTGCGGTTGAAGAATTGGATTTCAGTATTAAGGTGCGAACATTTTGGAGGACAAATGTCCTAAAATTACAATGTTATTGGCATTAAAATAAACTTCAGAGTTTTATTTATTTTTTTTTTTTTAAGAATTATTAAGTAGCTAAACTACTATAAAGAGAAAAAGTTTCAATAACTTCGTTGGGAGCAGATTATGTAATATTTCGTTTGTACTCAACCAACTTTAGGGTCTTTTTGCGAAGACCACATCCAGTTACTTTTAAAGTAGCAGTAGTGATTGTATCAGTGATTCAGCGCATGCGCATAACTCCTTTGCCTTCCTATTGGAGGATTCCGATGAGCAATTGTATTGGTTCTTGCTGGGAGTAATTCGAGGGGTTGTAACCTTCAACAGTGAATTAGCTTTTGTTTATGAAAAAGCTCTGCTTATGTTAATGAGAAAAAATTGGTCTTTTACAATTACTTCGCGATGTTCCTGACAAAGAAAAACCGATTGGTTTCTTACTCGGAAAAATTAATAGATTTCTATTAGCGGGTTGGATAGACTGGAATCGCTAAAATTAATAGAATTCTCTTAAATTTAACGAGTTGGATTGACTAGAGTTTTGATATCTTCTTGAGCGAGCGTAGCGAGCACGAATGCCCATAATGCTAAATAAATATAAAATATCCAAAAAGAGAGAGAGAAAAAAGGAATAAAATATGTGTGTTTACAAATATCATTGTTTATGTCATCCTTCATAACCTGCAAAACAGTTAACTTTAATGCTTAATAACTTTTTTCGTAGTTGAGAGAATTGATTTTGATCATATTAACCTTTTTATTAATACATATTGCTTGCCATTATCTAATATGAATTATCACCGTAGATAACGAGTCAAGTAGTAATAGATAACCAGCAAAGAACCTTTAAGCTAATCAGTAAGCTTATCAGCGAGTACGAGTAACTGTTATAAATCACTACTGCTACTTCAAAAGTAACTGGATGTGGTCTTCGCAAAAAGACCCCAACTTTATTATAGAAATACTAATGCTGGCACATTGGAAATAAAAATCACTAATAATGAATATTTATCATTAAATCGACCCATCACAATCTATATTGATGACGATGTGTGGGATATATATACCTCTGAATGTTAGCTGTACGTCATATGTGTGTAGCATGTGAACAGAGGTAGTAGGAGAGAGTGTGATGGGGAAGCGTGTGATTAGTCACTTGTTCACATTGCCTTGCCTTGTCATGGGCCTCGGCAGTGTCATGGGCCTACGCAATCATGTCACGGCGTGAGTAAATACAATTAAATAGCATCAACGAATGTGGCGGGGATCAAAGGTCAAGTAAAATGAAATACAGGCCCACTTTGATGGAGCATCGTAAAACACTGTTCAGACACACTTAGCAACACTAGCATTTGATGAATGAAACGTAAAGAACTGGTGAAATAATCTGTCTCTTTTTGAAACTTCCCAAGATCTACGCCATTTCAGCGCGGTTACTCCCTACCTCCATATGGATAACCCGCTTATGAGGTTGAGCTCACGACGCAATCCGGAAGTGCCGACTAGAAATTTTCTCGTTTCAGACCCCATAGATCACGAAAATATAGGTGGTTCAAATTTGTGTATATACACATATATATATATATATATATATATATATATATATATATATATGCTTGTCTGTTCGCGCTCCTGACGGCTCAAAAATGGTCCGATTTTGATGAAATTTGGTACAAAAATCTGTCTTCTAATTTGAAAGGTCAAGTTCGTTAACCAGCAGAATCCGCCCCCTGCAAGATGGTGTTTGGGGCGAAATTCGCGCGAAAAAATTCGTAATGCTTACGTTTTAGCGTGGTTACTCCCTATCTCTATAGGGAGAACCCGCTTATGAGGTTGACCTCACGACGCAATCCAGAAGTGCCGACTAGAAACTTTCACGTTTCAGACCCTATAGATCACAAAAATATAGGTGGCTCAAATTTGTATATATATATATATATATATTCTCTGTTCGCTTTCTAGCAAGCTCAAAAAAGTCCGACTCGCAGGAAATGCGTCATCTTAGCGTGGTTACGTACATCTCGAAGAAATGGAAAAAATTAGCATCACAAATCACAGGAAACTGACAGTAGCCAACTTACACAGAAGTGGATAGTTCTTAATCTGTATAAGCCAATACAATTATGTACTGAAAACGTACTTACTCTTTGACTACTGCTGAGAAGGCTCTATTCTAAACAACCAAAAATTCGTTGTCATTTTAAGTATCTTGTTTTACTAGCAAATTCGTCTTACTGTTATAATCAACTGTAAATATAAGCTTCATGCCGAATAAAATTCCATTCTGTCGTGGGTTAAATCTTTCTACAAAATAAGAAATAACGGTAACTTCAGTTAGAGGCTATGAGGAAGGTTATATAGACAGCAGAATTCAAAACAACCTACGTCATCATGATTAGCCACTGCCATCATGATTACCACTGCCACTCCAAACTTATTATCATCGTTTCTTAGCTTATTTTACTACTATACTAATTTTAGTGATAAATGCAATTTAAAACAAGAAACAACCAATTAAAAAGTGAGATAAACAAAGAGAAAAACCCTTTCAAAACAACAAAACAAACACTTTTTAAGTTTTAAGCGCTTATATCTCTGATTAACGTTGCCCCATCGAATATTGCTTCAGAACCTTTTATGTAGAAAATTTAGTAAGCATTCGAATGGTTACCTTCCACTTACCATGATTTCCCAACCGTTATCGAGATATTTACGAAAACTGTATGAATATCCGAAAACTTTTCATGTCTATTAATAAAATAATTTTTTTCGCATACTTCCTTAACTCCAAATATAACCAAAATTTAAACATCTTAGTTGGGATTAATTTACAAGTTGTAGAAAATATTTCAATTGAATCCCGCGATTCTAAGTACTCACAAAAATATAATGACTTACAAAAACATTGATTCCACTTTTCTCAGGAACGGTTACAGAGACCGCCTTTTAAATGGTTTCATTCGTTTTCATATGTTAAGAAACCTATAAAACAAGTACCTGCAAGCATATAAACTCAAAAACGTAAGCGTTACGATTTTTTTTGCGCGAATTTCGCCTCAAACACTATCTTATAGTGGGCGGATTCTGCTGTTTAACGAACTTGACCTTTCAAATTAGACGATTTTGGTTATATTTGGAGTTAAGGAAGTATGCGAAAAAAAAAAATTTATTAATAGACATGAAAAATTTTCGGATCTTCATACATTTTTCGTAAATATCTCGATAACGGTTAGGAAATCGTTGTAATTGGAAAGTGACCATTCGAATGCTTACTAAATTCTCTACAAAAAAGGTTCTGAAGCAATATTCGATAGGGCAACGTCAATCAGAGATATAAGCGCTTAAAACTTAAAAAGTGTTTGTTTTGTTGTTTTGAAAGCGTTTTTCTCTTTGTTTATCTCACTTTTTAAATGGTTGTTTATATTTTTAAATTGAATTTATCAGTAAAATTAGTATTGTAGTAAAATAAGCTAAGAAACGTTGAAAGGTAACGGTAATAAGTTTGGAGTGGCTGTGGTAATCAAGATGGCCGTGGCTAATCATGGTGATGTATGAAAGTTTGTTTTGAATTCTCTATCTATATAACCTTCCTCATAGCCTCCAACTGGAGTTATCGTTATTTCTTATTTTATAGAAAGATTTAACCCACGACAGAATGGAATTTTATTCGCCATGGAGCACGTATTTACAGTTGATTATAACAGTAAAACGAATTTGGTAGTAAAACAAGATACTTAAAATGACAACAAATTTTTGGTTCTTTAGAATAGAGCCTTCTCAGCAGTAGTCAAAGAGTAAGTACGTTTACAGTACATAATTGTATTGACTTATACAGATTAAGATTTATCCGCTTCTGTGTAAGTTGGCTACTGTTTCCTGTGATTTGTGATGCTAATCTATTCCATTTCTTCGAGATGTACGTAACCGCGCTAAGATGACGCAGCTCCTGCGAGTCGGACTTTTGAGTTTATATGCTAGCAGGTACTTATTTTATAGGTTTCGTAACATAGGAAAACGAATGAAACCATTTTCAAGGCGATATCTGTAACCGTTTTCGAGAAAAGTGGAACAAATGTTTTAGTAAGTCATTATTTTTTTGTGGGTACTTAGAGTTGCGGGATTCAATTGAAATATTTTCTACATCTTGGAAATTCATCCCAACTAAAATGTTTAAATTCTGGTTATATTTGGAGTTAAGGAAGTGTGCGAAAACAAATTTGATTAATTGACATAAAAAGTTTTCGGATCTTCGTACATTTTTCGTAAATATCTCAAAAACGGTTGGTAAATCGTGTAAGTGGAATGTGACAATTCGAATGCTTGCTAAATTCTCTACAAGAAAGGTTCTGAAGCAATACTCGATAGAGCAATGTAAATCAGAGATATAAACGCTTAAATCTTAAAAGGTATTGTTTGTTCTTTTGAACCTATTTTTGTCCTTGGTTAACTCATTTTTTAATTGGTTGTTTTTTGTTTTAAATAGCATTTATTAGTAAAATTAGTACTTTAGTCAAATAAGCCAAGGAACTATAAAAGGTAACGGTAATAAGTTTGGAGTGGCTGTGGTAATCAAGGTGGCCGTGGCTAATCATGGTGACGTTTGCATAGTTTGTTTTGAATTCCCCTATCTAAATAACCTTCCTCATAGCCTCCAACTGAAGTTATCGTTATTTCTTATTCTATAGAAAGATTTAACCCACGACAGAATGGAACTTTATTCGCCATGAAGCACATATTTACAGTTGCTTATAACAGTAAATCGAATTTGCTAGTAAAACAAGATACTTAAAAAAAGTCCGACTCGCAGGAACTGCATCATCTTAGCGCGGTTCCATTCATATCCCTAGTGTCATTTTGTATACTTAGAATAGAAACAGTTATTACTTTGTTTAGATCATTCTTAATGTAAACACATATTCCAAAGAAAAGCAAGATTGTCGGCAAGGCACAAGAAACTATTCTAAGTGAAAATTACTCTTTCCGCCGTCCGAAGGTTCGCTCTACGAAGACTCTACTACGAATTTGTTTCTAATTGACTTAACTTGCTTTACTAACATATCCATTTTAGTGTTAAATGCAATTAAAAACACTAAACTACTCATTTTACTGTTAAATGCAATTAAACAAAATAAAATTGTACAAGAAAATGGGAAAGTATTATTATGTTATTTTTTAATGTATTATGCCACATACAACCACAAAATATAATTATATTTCTACTATAGCATTTGGCTATATGACTTCCTACAGGTACAATATCTGTCATCTCTCCTAGGATGCATCTTGATTTATGAAGTGCAATAAAACCTACCTGAAGCCTGCCTAGTAGCTCGACCCGGGCAAATGTCTGACCCTACACAGAGTCTAAACATTCTCTTTCTACAGGAACTGCGTCAATTTAAGACGTATCCATTCTCATCCATATTGTCATTTCGAAAGTTTAAAATAGTACTAATCTTTTTTTTTTTTTTTTTTTTTATTATTATTTCATGAAAACTGTTAACACCCATAGGTTAGAAGCGGAAATTCCTCAATCTAAAGCAAGACTCTCAAAGTCAATTCAAAATACAAACACGCTCCTCAATTAATTGTCATGTTTTATTGAAAAAAAATGCAATCAAAATAACAGCAAGATATTAAAAACTAAGGCAAACCGAGAAAAAAAACAATTAAGAACAAAGGTTTTTTTTTTTTTTTTTTTTTTTTTTTTTTTGTATTCCATCCAAAATTTTTTTCTCTGAATACATGTTTATTTAAAATCTGTACAATAAAATACAATAATTAATTGTGCTGGTAAATGAATACATATCAGTGTAGAACAGAATATGGAAGGAGCCAAACATTATCGACACTTCCTAAGGAACAAAGGTAAACAGAGATAAAAAAAAAAAATCACTTCTCTTGGCAAGCTATATTTCTAACAATGAATTGTTTTTCTTATTTTACTTAATCTGTTTTATTCTCAAATACATTATCCAACTATAAGCAATTAAAAAAAAAACAAAAAAAAAAAAAAAAAAAAAAAAAAAAAAACAAGGAATAAAAACAGGCAAAAAGAATTGTTCGAATAAACGAAATCAATTACTTCAAAGTTTAAGCATTTATTTATCCGATTGACATCGCCTAATCAAAACTTTCATCAGAACCATTTTTGTAGAGCATTTAGTGAGCTTTCTAATGGTCATCTTCCGTTTCCCAAGATTCTCAACCTTTTTCGAGATATTAAGGAAAGTATACAAAGTTACCAAAACTTTTTATGTCTGTTAATAAAATATTCTATTCTAACCGTTCCTAAACTCCAAACGTAACAAAAATTTCAACATATTAGTTTTAATGAAAGTAGAACATGCAGAAAATGTTTCAACTGAATCCCATGATTCTAAGTACCCAAACCAAAAACGGTATTCAAAAACTATTTTTACAATTTTTTCGGTAAAAGCTATCGCAAGTACAAGTACAAGACAGTTAAAGCTATCGCCTTGAAAATGGTTTCATTCGTTTTCCTAGCCCAAGAAGCCTATAAAACGAGTACTTACAAGCTTATGAACTCAAAAACGTAAGCGTTACGATTTTTTTTGCGCGAATTTCGCCCCAAACGCCATCTTCCAGTAGGCGGATTTTGCTGGTTAACGAACTTGACCTTTCAAATTAGACGAAAGATTTTTGTACCAAATTTCATCACAATCGGACCATTAGGGAAGCCAGAAATGAGCGAACAGACATATATATATATACAAATTTGACCACCTTTATTTTCGGTCTCTAGGGGTTCTGAAACGCGAAATTTTCTAGTCGGCACTTCCGGATTGTTTCATTGTATCAACCTTATAAGCGGGGTTCCTCCCTATGGGGGAGGGAGGAACCGCGCTAATGACAACGAATGTTTGGTTGCTTAGAATATAGCCTTCTCAGCATTAGTCGAAGAGTAAGTAATAATTGAATTGACTTATACAGATTAAGAATTATCCGATTCTGTGTAAGTTGGCTACTGTCAGTTTCCTGTGATTTGTGATGCTAATCTATTCCATTTCTTCGAGATGTACGTAACCGCGCTAAGATGAGGCAGTTCCTGCGAGTCGGACGTTTTATGTATATTGCAACGTATTTAAATAATATGTATGGCAAGCGTAATAATTAACCGCAATTCAATTATTTTATTTAAAGGCGCTCTACAAGCTTCAGACCATTCTAGGAGCATGTTCAGGAGCTATAAATCTACCAAAATGTTCTTTTCCTGTTCTCCACACATCCTCCTAGGGTGCTGAGAATAATCTCAATGTCTTGGGGGTGGAAGCATTTTTTTTTTTTTATTTATTTATTTTTATTATTTTTTTTTTTCTTGAATGATTGAAGCTTTTATCGCACACTTAGCCCTTGACGTTGTAGTCTTACTGAGATTCAGGAAATCATTTCTTCGACTAACCATTATCCGAACTATACAATATTTCCAAACTATGTTCACTGTGGTTCTATATTAACGGCTGAAGTACTCCTTGCTGAAAGGAACCAAAATTTCATATACATACAACAATACGTGGTGCTTGATTCCCGTATGATCTACTTAAGCGTTGCGTGAAAAATAAACATATATAGGGTGTCCCAGTCTTAAGCAGACATACTTCGTATATCGATGGGGAATCGAAAAATTAAAGCAAAAATTCCTTTGGCGATTTTCTCGTTTTCGAGAAAAACGCCAAAAACCGTGTTTATTTGGACAGATCCCCATTTATCGCTTAAACGAAGCGTTGTACGAAAAATCACCTCAAGTTGTAGGTTATTACATTATCTTTAAGATGAGACTACGTTCAGCGTCTTACTTTGAATATGTTACGAGATAATCTTGTTTGAATAACCCATCGGATGGATATTTTGTTCCATAGAGAGTTCGACATTTTTTGATCCGATAAACCGTTTGCGCGTGTTTTTTTTAAGGTGTTGATCATCGGGGTTCGGTCTTTTGATTGTATAAAACTGCATTTTATAGTTGGCAGTACATTCTATATCTCAACGGTCGACTATATCTTCTCAATTTTTTTTTTTTTTTATTTTATTTATTTATTTTTTTTTTTTTTTGACAAATTCTCACTTATTCCTTAACGAAAGAATTGTGTAAAAATTCCAATTTCTGTTCAAATTAGTATCCAATCCAAATTGAACGCCTCCAAATTTGTATCTAACTGATATTTTAAATTGAAAAAAAAAAGAAATAAAAAAAAGAAACGAGATTATTTTTTCCAGATTTTGCGTTCCACGCGCAGACGGTTCGTCGGATCAAAAAATGTCGAACTCTCTATGGAACAAAATGTCCATCCGATTCAAACACGATTACCACGTAAAATATTTTCGACGCTGAATTTGGTCTCATCTTAAAGATAATTTAATAAGCTACAACTTTTGCATTAAAGTGTTTTTTCGTACAACGCTTCTTTTAAGCGATAAATGGGGATTTGTCCAAAAAAACTCGTTTTTTTTCGTTTTTCCCGAAAACGAAGCGAAAACGAGAAAATTGCCAAAATACTTTTTGCTTTAGTTTTTCGATTCCCCATCGATATACGAAGTCTGTCGGTTTAAGACTGGGACACCCTGTATGTATGTATATGTGTATATATATATATATATATATATATATATATATATATAATCTAACGTCTGAGAAGGGGTAATGGATGCACCAAAACGAAAACACAAACTTGGAGACGAAGTAAACAAACACATTAACTCTGTTTGGAAACTCTTCATAAACCTTATTGCCCTCGTGGTTGGAACATTTTCTGAAAACATCCTATTTTCAATCTAAAAAATCTCTCCCCCAGTGACTGTGTGAAATGAATGAAATTTCACAAAAACGAAACACACACACACACACACACACATATATATATATATATATATGTATATATATATATATATATTTTATATTAATTTTATTTGTTTTATTCATTTATTGCATAAGGTGTTTTTTGCCCTATGTTAGTATTATATTAATAAGCATACATAGACACAGAAACATATGTCACACATTTAAATGATACTACTGTGAGAAATAATAATAAAAAAAAAAAATAAAAAATAAATAAATAAAAAAAATCAGTCCCGGAACAGGCAACGAGGGCCCTGAGGGGCAGATACTATAGAGGTATCTGATTCATGACCATACGGCACACTAGGGAGATAGTGTGGTCAGTACTATGCTCCGGCCGCCTGATTTTCCCCTTGGCCGCATCGACTGCTGGAGTCATTAGCACACAAGGTATCCATTATTAAATTAATTAAAGGCTGGGTTGGCCTAGGGACGGTCAGGGAGGCCGAATTCAACCCATGAGCGAAGACACTAGAAGAAAAAATCTTTAGTGCTTGCTCGGGATTTGAACTCAGGCCTCCAGCTTATTAGTCCAGTGCTCTACCACTGAGCTAACCTCGCCCCCGAGAAATAATAAACTACAATAACTAAAAATAAAGGAAAATAAATATATTTTTCAATGCAATAAATTTAAGGAATATTTTTATACATTTACTAAATATATAATAAAACTTCATTACTAGGATATTAAAATAATTCTTAATTAGTGAAAACACTGCAAATAATGGATTACTTAATATTACATTTTTTTTTCTTGCAGTTATAAGTGTTATTTTTTATATTTATTTCATTATTATTATATCATTAAAAAAGTAATGACGTTCTCAAATTCAGGGAGTTTATTTAAAAACATCACAGTTTTTTGCCTGAAGCCACATATCTAAGAGAAATTACTAGAATAAGAAAAAACGTTTACTGAACTAGAACATAAATTTAAAAAATCTGGAAGTATCTTAAAATTGCAATATTTATTCCAGGTACCTACCAGTAAAAATTAAATGGTACCTAAGTAAAACAAATATAATTATATAAATAATTCTAATTTTTATAGTAAGTTGTTTAATTCTCAATAAAATTATAGTTTACTTCAGATCATGCGCATTTCATTCAATAAATTATTCATTCAGTTTATTTACATTATTTATTGCAAAAAAAATCAAACTAAACTGTAAAATAACTAATTAAATTTTATAATAATAGTAAAAAAGGCGACGTTTTGTTTCTTAAAGCCCTATAACATAAAGGCCAACAAAGGTGCGCCTCAAAAAATGTGAATTTTAGGCATCAAACAAAATACCAGATGTTTAGTAACCCTGATTTTGAGAAAGGCATCCTGTAAGATTGAGTATCTTCCTATGAATATATTAAAATAGGATTACTGTAATTTCGGGTTTACTGCGGCACTTATCGTATAAGCAGACTAATTTTGTGGGCTTTTAATGATGACTTGTGTTTGAAATCCGCCAACACAGAAGGAAATTCTAGTAACTTGAGTAATCCCCTAAATGAAAGACCAATGAAGATGTTGTATCTGATTTTGTCAAATTACTGTTGAATCAGAACATTATAATAATAGGTCCATACATTACATTGTAGTAGAATTCTACCTGTACTCATTCAACCATCCTTTAGAATTCCAGGTGGTTCATTACCCTAAACGGAGTGAAATTATATAGCAACACTCATAAAATATACATAGCCAAGATGGAGCCATTTAAGGCGTTACCGAAGGTTTTGATAAGATCGGTGTTTTGTAACAAGTAAACAAAACTAGAACCTAGATAAAAACGCTAAGAAATAAATAAAATAAAAAATATGACTAATATGTACCTTAATATTTATTATATTATTTATTTTGGAATGAAGTAAAACATAATTATACTATAATAAATCGTTTAAAGATTTCCCCAAATAATATGTACAAAATTAATTGCAGATTGTAATAAGGTATACATTGGATAGTCGTCGCAGTTAAGTAAAATAATCACAAAGCAGCAAATTAAAATGTAATTAATTCTGAGAATTATCACATGCAAAAATTATTGAAAAAGAAAGATACCAGGCAAAATAAAATATACATATTAGCAAAAGGTCTTTAACCCTTTCGAGACGGCGGGAGTCGTATGTCCGAGGGTACCTGACGGGACCCTCCCGATACCTCCCTGTCCCTCCTGACGGCTACTAGCTAGCTCCCTTCAACGGGCGCTCGACAATTGTTTTTTTTTTTTTTTTTAGATTTGTGTTCTCGTATTAGTAATATATATATATTCTTTAATTAGTGTAGAAACCTATCTAGGATATTCTAAAAGAACTAGAGAAGTCCCCCGTCCTTTTTTTTTTTTTTTTTTTTAATTTTCGAGCTTCGCAACGACGGCGATTTGCTCTTTTTAAAATACAACAAATACCGATTTATACAAAAATACAAACTTATAGAACTAAATACAACAAAAGAAAATTAGCGACCGTCCTAATACTACGATATAGAGTGAGGTGGCTGCTGGAGAAGCCCACCGTCAGCCAGTCACGGCTTTGTGCTGGCTGCTAGAGAAGCCCACTGTCAGCCAGTCACGGCTTTGTGCTGGCTGCTAGAGAAGCCCACTGTCAGCCAGTCACGGCTTTGTGCTGGCTGCTGGAGAAGCCCACCGTCCAGAAAGGGTTAATATAAAACCCGAGACAAAATATTTAAATGGCGTATTTGGCAATATTCTGGACTAAAATTAATATTTTAATGATTGACTAAATTTAAAAATTTTATTATATTTTATTTTAAATGATTAAAGTTTTTCGGAATAATCGATTTTGATTTTCTTGACTCAATATAGAATTCACAAAGCTGTCCACTCACACCTCATTGACGCCATACGTAGTAACCTGAATTTTGACGTGGTCATTGTTGAAGAAGGTTTACTTTTGTACAATTAGAGGCACTTGGTCTAAAGCTCTCTTGTGCTTATTTTAATAAAGAATTTGTAGGCCTTTAATTCTATTTTCATTGACTAAAAAAAAAAACAATTCAGTCAACTGGGGCGTTAAAACTTCAACATGAATTATTTTTCTTTATATTAATTTTATTTGGCTCGGCTTCCGGTATTGAAATTTTTATGGTTTTGATACGGTTTAAAGAGCATAGCACATCTCTGGCTTTTGTACCACTTCGTTTAAATCCTCCTAGATGTTTTATGGCCTTAAACTAAAATAAATATATTTATTTTAAAGAATTTTAAATACTCAACAGAACAATCCATATTAATTTTCATTTTAGGGCCATTTCTGGATTTATTTCTTTGAAATACTAAGAATTGAAACTAATTATATTTCGCCTTCCATGTGACGAAATAAACTGATCTGAAACTTCAAGCGCCGTTTTTCCGACTGAGGTTTCCGAATATTCAGAAAAGTCAAATATTGCTGTTTTCTGTTGACAATTTTTTGAAATACTAAGAATTGAAACTAATTATATTTCGCCTTCCATGTGACGAAATAAACTTTTCTGAAACTTCAAGCGCCGTTTTTCCGACTGAGGTTTTTGAATATTCAGAAAAGTCAAATATTGCTGTTTTCTGTTGAAAATGTTTTAAAATACTTTCTCTCTTGCAAACGTATATATATATATATATATATATATATATATATATATATATATATATATATATATATATTCCCATGATCCGTAATTTGCGGTAGGTTCCTCTCTACAGCCCCACCAAAAAATTGTAAATTTCAAAAGGACTATCACAGTCGAAAAAAAGGTGTTTTGCGGAAGTATTGGCTTCTCCACATTGAATGCGAAATATTATTAGTTTCTATCCTAAACATCACTCCAAGAATAAACATTATTTGGCAAATTTGGACTTAATTTAAAATTGATCAAACCACAATAACGTTTTAATTGGCTAACTATTCCAAGTTCTAGATTGTTAGAATTCCATACCCCCAAATGCTCTCAGCCCCCCCCCCCCCTCCGAAATTCTCGCAGCCCCTCCCGAAATTATATCTATATACGCCCATGAGGTTTCCTCCCTAAAAAATAAGGAAATTGATTATCAGATCAAAATATGTTTTACTTTAATAGAGAAATTTTGACATGGCTAACACTTTTTTAAACAACTCCACATTTACCCTCAAGCAATCTATTATAAACAGCTGATCTACAGTAGCCAAATTCAATCTTGCCAGTCTAAACTTAGCCCCGCCTGCAGATGGTTCTCTAGGGCTAAGGCTGTAATCTATTATTTTATGAACTCCTGAAGAGGCGTCAAGAGGACGTGAAACGTGTAGAGCAAAAGGTATTTTGACCTATTGCCGCTTAGAATTACTTCATAACTGGGGTGACCATCTTAAGATATATACTTACAGCTTGATGAGGCTGGGCGGTAGAGGGGAGGGTAGCTGTCCAAGCCCTGCCCCGGTGCAGCTGAACTGTGTGAGGGCTGGATCGCAGACACAGGACTGAGGACAGAGACACTCCTCTCCCCCACAGACAGCCCAGACACCGGAGCATCCAAGGCTCAACAGCACCAACACCAGGCTCACCATACCCCCCTACGACCCCTGCAACACACAAAAGGATAAAAATATATTTTATTATATATAAATATATTAATATAAATATAATAGAATTATAATTGTTTAGCACCATAATACATATTTGGTAATAATTCATATAAGAAGTGTCTCTTTATATAAAGTTACTGTCTCAAAATGTTATTTTGGCAGGAAGCAATACAGACTGCAATATTACTGCTTCAAGAATCAAGCAGACCAGCTACCTGTACTGAAGCAAACGCCTTCAAAATAATCGAGACAGACACAAGTACACATTTAACAATTCTAAAAATTAATAATCATAAAATACATGCCGACACAAAATATATGACAGAAGAAATAATAAAACTCTAATTGGACTTTAGACACAGACGTATAGATACATAAATGACGTAACGTAAATAAAAATTCAGGCAGACCTTCCAAAACCGAATCTATAGACTATAATATTCAGTAACGCACGTAAGTCAAAAGTAAAATTTTCACTTCAGAATATACTTTAACAAGGTTGAACGAAAAATTCAATAGAAGGCAGAAATCTATTAAGGTTTAAAGACACTATAAATTAGAGCTAATGAATTGGAGAAAAAGTATTTGGGAGTCAATGAGGCAGCGTACACCCGCCGAGCTATAGAGAATCATTGCTGCCAATGGAGCAATACTCGCGATCCGGGCTTGGATTGGAGAAAAGGTACTTGGGAGTCAACGAGGCAGCGTACAACCGCCGAGCTATAGAGAATCACTGCTGCCAATGGAGCAATACTCGCGATCCGGGCTTGGATTGGAGAAAAAGTACTTGGGGAGTCAACGAGGCAGCGTACACCCGCCGAGCTATAGAGAATCATTGCTGCCAATGGAGCAATACTCGCGATCCGGGCTTGGATTGGAGAAAAGGTACTTGGGAGTCAACGAGGCAGCGTACAACCGCCGAGCTATAGAGAATCACTGCTGCCAATGGAGCAATACTCGCGATCCGGGCTTGGATTGGAGAAAAAGTACTTGGGGAGTCAACGAGGCAGCGTACACCCGCCGAGCTATAGAGAATCACTGCTGCCAATGGAGCAATACTCGCGATCCGGGCTTGGATTGGAGAAAAAGAACTAGGGAGTCAACGAGGCAGCGTACACCCGCCGAGCTATAGAGAATCACTGCTGCCAATGGAGCAATACTCGCGATCCGGGCTTGGATTGGAGAAAAAGTACTTGGGAGTCAACGAGGCAGCGTACACCCGCCGAGCTGTACAGAATCACTGCTGCCAATGGAGCAATACTCGCGATCCGGGCTTGGATTGGAGAAAAAGCACTAGGGAGTCAATGAGGCAGCGTACACCCGCCGAGCTGTACAGAATCACTGCTGCCAATGGAGCAATACTGGCGATCCAGGCTTGGATTGGAGAAAAAGCACTTGGGAGTCAATGAGGCAGCGTACACCCGCCGAGCTGTACAGAATCACTGCTGCCAATAGAGCAATATTCGCGATCCGGGCTTGGATTGGAGAAAAAGCACTAGGGAGTCAATGAGGCAGCGTACACCCGCCGAGCTATACAGAATCACTGCTGCCAATAGAGCAATATTCGCGATCCGGGCTTGGATTGGAGAAAAAGCACTAGGGAGTCAATGAGGCAGCGTACACCCGCCTAGCTGTACAGAATCACTGCTGCCAATAGAGCAATATCCGCGATCCGGGCTTGGATTGGAGAAAAAGCACTAGGGAGTCAATGAGGCAGCGTACACCCGCCGAGCTATACAGAATCACTGCTGCCAATAGAGCAATATTCGCGATCCGGGCTTGGCTTGGAGAAAAAGCACTAGGGAGTCAATGAGGCAGCGTACACCCGCCTAGCTGTACAGAATCACTGCTGCCAATAGAGCAATATCCGCGATCCGGGCTTGGATTGGAGAAAAAGCACTAGGGAGTCAATGAGGCAGCGTACACCCGCCGAGCTATACAGAATCACTGCTGCCAATAGAGCAATATTCGCGATCCGGGCTTGGATTGGAGAAAAAGCACTAGGGAGTCAATGAGGCAGCGTACACCCGCCGAGCTGTACAGAATCACTGCTGCCAATAGAGCAATATTCGCGATCCGGGCTTGGATTGGAGAAAAAGAACTAGGGAGTCAATGAGGTAGCGTACACCCGCCGAGCTGTACAGAATCACTGCTGCCAATGAGGCAATACACATGATCCGGGCTTGGTTTAGAGAAAAAGTCCTTGGGAGTCAATAAAGCAGCGTACACCCGCCGAGCTGTACAGAATCACTGCTGCCAATGGGGCAATACACGCGATCCGGGCTTGGATTGGAGAAAAAGTACTTGGGGAGTCAATGAGGCAGCGTAAACCCGCCGAGCTATAGAGAATCTTTGCTGCCAATGATTCAAACACCTAAAGATTGATTGTTTTGTCGTTGAATATATTAAGTATTCCTGAAATATTATTTAATATACCTTAAATACATTAAAAAAAAATTAAAGAAGAAGAAATGTTTATTTAGATAAGTGAATATACAATATACTCTTTTAGCTTTACATGTTATTCTACAATTTACTGGAAAGGACTGCAAGAAATGAGGGACGCCCGGACTATGTGTGCTGACACAAATAATATTGCTCAGACCGTCGGTTCCATATATTTAATATTATATGGGAGCTATATCCGTGACGGAGAGACGAAATTGACTTACGACCAACTATACGACTGTTATATACGACTGTAAGTAAACCTCTAGATGGACGGATACTGTCTCTTATGAAGATGATTATTTTTGTTAGATAAAATTAGCCTGTTCAAAGGAAGGACTACTTTTTGACTTCACGCTAGAATTCATGAGATTTATAGATGGAATCAATCATGAACACATCTAAGACGGCCAGGGAATTATTTATAGATGGAATCAATCATGAACACATCTAAGACGGCCAGGGAATTGTCCTCCTTCTTAGCCTAAACACTATATATGTTATTATTCATTTCAATTATTATTAGGCTTATTCGTTGTATGAAGTTTATTGTTTTAGCGCGGTCACTCCCTATCTCCATAGGGAGAACCCGCATATGAGGTTGACCTCATGACGCAATCCGGAAGTGCCGACTAGAAACATTCACGTTTCAGACCCTATAGGTCACGAAAATATAGGTGGCCCAAATTTGTATATATATGTATATATTTATATATATGCTTGTCTGTTCGCGCTCTAGCAAGCTCAAAAATGGTCCGATTTTAACAAAATTTGGTACAAAAATCTGTAGTCTAATTTAATCTTAGATTTAAATCTTAACGTTTACGTTTTAGCGCGGTTACTCCCTATCTCCATAGGGAGAACCCGCTTATGAGGTTGACCTCAAGCGCAATCCGGAAGTGCAGACTAGAAACTTTCACGTTTCAGACCCTATAGATCACGAAAATATAGGTGGCCCAAATTTGTATATATATATATATATATATATATATATATATATATATATATATAAATGTATATATATATATGAATATATATTTATATATATGCTTGTCTGTTCGCGCTCTAGCAAGCTCAAAAATTGTCCGATTTTAACGAAATATGGCATAAAAATCTGTCGTCTAATTTGAAAGGTCAAGTTCGTTAAACAGCAGAATCCGCCCACTATAAGATAGTGTTTGAGGCGAAATTCGCGCAAAAAAATCGTAACGCTTACGTTTTTGAGTTTATATGCTTGCAGGTACTTGTTTTATAGGTTTCTTAACATATGAAAACGAATGAAACCATTTAAAAGGCGGCCTCTGTAACCGTTCCTGAGAAAAGTGGAATCAATGTTTTTGTAAGTCATTATATTTTTGTGAGTACTTAGAATCGCGGGATTCAATTGAAATATTTTCTACAACTTGTAAATTAATCCCAACTAAGATGTTTAAATTTTGGTTATATTTGGAGTTAAGGAAGTATGCGAAAAAAATTATTTTATTAATAGACATGAAAAGTTTTCGGATATTCATACAGTTTTCGTAAATATCTCGATAACGGTTGGGAAATCGTGGTAAGTGGAAGGTAACCATTCGAATGCTTACTAAATTTTCTACATAAAAGGTTCTGAAGCAATATTCGATGGGGCAACGTTAATCAGAGATATAAGCGCTTAAAACTTAAAAAGTGTTTGTTTTGTTGTTTTGAAAGGGTTTTTCTCTTTGTTTATCTCACTTTTTAATTGGTTGTTTCTTGTTTTAAATTGCATTTATCACTAAAATTAGTATAGTAGTAAAATAAGCTAAGAAACGATGATAATAAGTTTGGAGTGGCAGTGGTAATCATGATGGCAGTGGCTAATCATGATGACGTAGGTTGTTTTGAATTCTGCTGTCTATATAACCTTCCTCATAGCCTCTAACTGAAGTTACCGTTATTTCTTATTTTGTAGAAAGATTTAACCCACGACAGAGTGGAATTTTATTCGGCATGAAGCTTATATTTACAGTTGATTATAACAGTAAAACGAATTTGCTAGTAAAACAAGATACTTAAAATGACAACGAATTTTTGGTTGTTTAGAATAGACCCTTCTTAGCAGTAGTCAAAGAGTAAGTACGTTTTCAGTACATAATTGTATTGACTTATACAGATTAAGAATTATCCGTTTCTGTGTAAGTTGGCTACTGTCAGTTTCCTGTGATTTGTGATGATAAATTTATTCCATTTCTTCGAGAAGTACGTAACCGCGCTAAGATGACGCAGTTCCTGCGAGTCGGACTTTTTATTTTGAATTTAAAATATTTAGGCTGACTTATTATTATCAACAGAAGCACAATGTATGTATATTATAATTTCTCAGGGTTTTTTTTGTTTTTGTCGGTACGCCATAACGTCCTTAATGCTTTATCTATTTTCATAAATGAGATATCATTTTGAAGCTTTTCTTAACCACAGCACCGGAAAAATATACAAATTACTCAAATTTTAGTTGTTTTCGAAAAATTACTATTGAAAAATCGGTTTTTGAAATCTCGCCCTCGACCTATGGATCCTCTTTCGAGAATATCGAGATTCATCGAAATGAAACCGATTCCCATTCCATGCATCTATTATCTCATTCCGCAATTAATTTAGACTTGAAATATTAATTTAAGGTATCCGATCTGCTGATTTATTTATACGATGAATTTAATTAATCAAAACTTGAATTTGTATTTATTTCCTAAACCGCTCCAGTCATTTGCTTTTACTTAGTCCATGACCACCAAATAACTTCATCTTGGCTCTGTACAATAAAAAAATCCCGCGATCAAATGAGATTATGCAAAGAAATTTCTATATAATTATAGAAATTATACTATTTCACGGCTGCTCTCAACTCCCCATTACTACGAAATGAACTCCAGTTCACATTCTAACGAACTCTGGCCTCAAGGTAACTCTCTAATACAAGTTCAACAAATCATTTAGTGCATCTTACCTGGCCACAATTATTACTTTACATTTCTTCCAGCGCGGTTCCTCCCTCCCTTCATAGGGAGGAACCCCGCTTATAAGGTTGATCTCATGAAACATTTGTATATATATATATATATATATATATATATATATATATATATATATATATATATATATATATATAATAGGAAAACCAACAAACTCCAAGGTCTCCACCACAAATGATTTATTTTATTCACTCAAAGCAAGCTTTCGGAGTCTACAGCTCCATCCTCAGTGCTTCCAGTTCTTCACTGCAGGCGGTTCACCCGTAGCCCCCTACGGGCCCCCTACGGGTGAACCACCTGCAGTGAAGAACTGGAAGCACTGAGGATGGAGCTGTAGACTCTGAAAGCTTGCTTTGAGTGAATAAAATAAATCATTTGTGGTGGAGACCTTGGAGTTTGTTGGTTTTCCTATTATGATGCAGTACCACCACCGTCCAGCCAAATCAATGTCAAGATATATATATATATATATATATATATATATATATATATATATATATATATATATACATTTGTCTGTTCTGATGAAATTTGGTACAAAAATCTTTCGTCTAATTTGAAAGGTCAAGTTCGTTAACCAGCAAAATCCGGCCACTGGAAGATGGCGTTTGGGGCGAAATTCGCGCAAAAAAATCGTAACGCTTACGTTTTTGAGTTCATATGCTTGTAAGTAATCGTTTTATAGGCTTCTTGGGTTAGTAAAACGAATGAAACCATTTTTAAGGCGATAGCTTTAACCGTTTCCGAGAAAATCGGAAAAATAGTTGTTAAATGAAGTTTTTTGTTTGGTTGCTTAGAATCATGGGATTCGGTTAAAATATTTTCTGCATGTTTAAAATTCATACATACAAAGATGTGTAAATTTTGGTTACGTTTGGAGTTACGGAAGGATTAAAATAAAATATTTTATTAACAGACATGAAAAGTTTTGGGAACTTCGTATGCTTTCCCTAATATCTCGAAAACGGTTTGAAATATTGGTAAACGGAGGGTTACCATGCGAAAGCTTACTAAATGTTCTACAAAAAAGATTCTGAAACAATTTTTGATTAGGCGATGTAAATCGGAGATATACGTGCTTAAACTTTGAAGTAATTGATTTCGTTTATTTGAACGGTTCTTTTTATCTGTTTTTATTCCTTGTTATTTTTTAATTGCTTAAAGTTAGATAATGTATTTGAAAATAAAACAGATTAAGTAAAATAAGAAAAAAAATTCTTTGTTAGAAATATAGCTTGCCAAGAGAAAGAGATTTGATGACGTCTTTGGAATATTTTCAATTGACTTTATACTGTTGGTTTTTTATTTTATTTTTTAATTGATTTTATTTGTAGAATTATTACTATAGTAGACGAACACAAGAAAATGTGAAAAATTTTGATATTTTTCAGTGCATTGAAACGTACTATTATTATTATTATTATTATTAACAACGGGTGCCCACGTAGAGGGAGCTGCACCGAAGCCAACAAGGCCTATTGTGCCACCCGACAAGCCAGCCTGTTACACCGACAGCGCCGTATCCGAGATGAACCTTAGCAAAGTTCGAAGGTTCAGTTCAGGTAGCCTTCTAGGGTCATCTATGAAGTCTGCACCAAAATACAGGTATCTCTTTGCTACAAGAGCTGGACATCTGCATATGATGTGATACGGCGTCTCGTCGTCTTCAAAGCATAGTCTGCACCACGAGGTCCTGGTCAGCCCCATGGAGCAGAGGTGCCGGTGCATTCTACAGTGACCTGTAAGAAGAGCTGTAACTAGTCTTACCTTAGACCTGCACAGATTAAGGAGAGTCTCGGTCCTCTTCTTGTCCACAAAGAACGTACTAAATAGGTATCTCTAGAAGAGGATTCTGGGGTCTGGCAGACCTGACCAGGTAAAGTCATAAAGCCCTTTGAACAAAGGCCGAGCCATATATTATCTGTTTCTATTCTAAGCTTTTCAAATGACAAAAGGGATATGAACGGAACCGCGCTAATATAATGCAGTTCCTGCGAGTCGGACTTTTTTGGGTCTCAGCTTCACATAACGTTAAGTGCTAGGGGACCTCTCAGAGGCAGACTACCAAGGAGAGGAAGAACACAGACTCTCAACCCTGTCTTGGTATACTACAAGGAGATAAACATGGAATGCGAATGCTTCGCACGGGTCGAGTATGTAATTTTAAATATCTTATATAATCTATTAGAAGGCAGTATCTAAAGATGGGGCATACAAAAATAATGCAATAGCTACAAATAAACTCCTTCTGCCAAGAGATACTAGAGTGAGTAAAAAAACAACAAAAAATTGGAACCCCCATGCTCTAGGCTGTTCTAGTGTCAGATTTTTTGCCCATACAAAATTGTGTATATTTTTAAAGGGTTAACGGATTTCAAAAAATCAATATGGATTATTCCAAAAAAATATATTTTTTTCAAGTTTAATTACAAATGCTTTTGTGAGGGCAAGAAAAAAGTGAATACTATTTTCCATTTAGCAGAAAAAATCAATTTTCGATTTAAAAAAAAAATGAATGAAAGTTATTGGTTCAAACGCTAAAACCGCAATATTGTTGAATCTATAAGTAAGATGGATTGAGTTAGGTGGGCATACTACTTGATCGGTTTTATCATAATAAAGGCAGTACGGTGAGATTAAAATCAATGCATGAGAGGTAAACCTCTTACTAGACGAGAAAAAGTTTTAATCTAGCATCCCCCCCCCCCCCTGCAAATGCCGATAGGTGTCTACATGGTTCATTTGGCAACGACAAACGGGCTGTCCATAATTTTTCTATCTAGATAGTAACTGAAAACATAGTTTTCAACAGTAGTGTCCAAAGTAAGGTTTATCAGTCTCAACTCCCAACCAAGCTGGCTTGGCAAAGACAAACGACCTGTCCATCATTCTGCCAACTAGATTGAAAAGGAAATTAAAAGTCTCGACGGTTGAGCTGTCCACACTCCACTAAAGCAATACTAACTTTCAACCAATATACGCTGGCAAAGACCAAGGCCCCCTCACTCTCCCTGGCACCTAAATATAAATAGAAATCGGGTATTTTGAGTAAATATGAAAAATAAGTTGCTCATCAGCCTTAAATTTTACCTTCAAAAGCAATGGTATATTCGTTGGCTCTTATTTAACCACTGGATTGAAATAGAAGTGTCAGAAGAAATATCAACAATCACACTTCTCAGAATTATCACTCGCTCTGCCATCATAGGAAATTACAAATGCATAGATTCGAAATTCATCAGACAGATTGAAATGGAAATTACGGTTTCTCAGAAGATTTGCCATCTTATCAGCCTCACTTTTCAATCAACCTTCATAGTAAATGACAAACAATTTAATTAAAGTTTTGGCAGATAGATGGAAATAGAAATTGTAGTTTCTCAGAACTTATCTCGATTCTGTAGCTTATTTCTCAGCGGGAATGACAAATGCTTATATTCTTTGACAGATAGATTCAAATAGATGTTACGGTTTCTCATAAGATTTGTCAACATTCCTGCATACCAGCGTCATCGCTCATCCTACTATCATAAAAAAATGGCAAATGCTTTGGCTCATATTTCACCAGATAGATTGAAATATAAGTTGCAATTTCGAAAAATACATATCAACACGCTCTCATGCCATTCCTATATATAATTTTGCGAATGATTGGACTCTTATTTTGCGAGTTTTATGTTCTTAGAATACATGCCATGTGTATTATCAGTCTTTCTTTCAGGATCACGTGAGATCCTTTCAGAGCTATTAGGTAACAAACAACTTTGAAGTTGTACAATAGGACAATAGTGGCAATTATTAGTTTTAATTGTAATACAAATGAGCAACTACAATACGAGTTATAATACATTTTCATATACTCTTTAAGCACTTTCATTCCTAGTATAGAAAAATGCTGAAAAGATTAATTCCTCTGCAAGGAAACGACTACAATATATAAAACAAGTTGTTTGTAAATAGTTTCGAATGGTATATATTTTAAACAATATAAAACCTATGACCGCCAAAGGAGTATTAACCTTTTGATTTTTTAGGTAACTCTTGGGAGTATACATGAATCAAATTTATATATATAAAAATCACGTGTCTGTATGTTTGTCTGTCTGTCTGTTTGTTCCTTATACAAATCCACACCGTTTGACCGATTTTTACCAAACTTGGAATAATGGTAGGTCTTGATACGAGAAATCTCCTAGGATAGGTCAAAAAAATCTACCAGCTGTCTGTCTGTATGTTTGTCCCTTATACAAATCCACACCGTTCGTCCGATTTTGATTAAACTCGGTACACATGTGGATCTTAATCTGGGCAGTGTCGTAGGCTAATCTATATATATATATAAATCAAGTGTCTGTATGTTTGTCTGTCTATTTGTTTGTTCCTTATACAAATCCACACCGTTTGACCGATGTTGACCAAACTTGGAATAATGGTAGGTCTTGATACGAGAAATCTCCTAGGCTAGGTCAAAAACGTCTACAAGCTGTCTGTCTGTATGTTTGTCCCTTATACAAATCCACACCGTTCGTCCGATTTTGACTAAACTCGGTACACATGTAGATCTTAATCTGGAAAGTGCCGTAGGCTAGGTCAAAAACCGCTACCAGCTGTCTGTGTGTATGTTTGTTCCCTATAAAAATCCACACTGTTCGTCCGATTTTGACCTAAGTTGGAACACAGGTAGACCTCGATACGGGGATTGCCATAGGCTAGATCAAAACGGCTACCATCTGTCTGTCTGTATGTTTGTTCTTTATACAAACCCACACCGTTTGACAGATTTTGAACAAACTGGGCACACAGGTTGGTCTTGATCCGGGGATTGTCATAGGCCAGGTCAAAAACGTCTACCAGCTGCTGTCTGTATGTTTTTTTAATAAAAATCCACACCGTTAGATCGATTTTTACCAAACTTGGCATACATGTATGTCTTGATACGGGGGGGGGGGTGTTATAGGTTAGGTCAAAGTCGTCTAGGACTCATAGTTGAGAGGTCACGGGTTCGAAACAGTTACAGATTCGTGTTATTAGATTTTAATAATACTTATTTGGTTTCTAATTTATTTAGGCTTTTCTATATGCAGAAAGTAGGTGTAGCATGGCACGCTGGGTAACAGCTAGTGCCAAATAAATTTCAGTAACTAAATTCTGCATAATAAGATCGAGAACGGCGCTAATGGCCAAGATTTATGTCGATGCGCCGTAAAAAAAAAAAAAAAAAAAAAAAAAAAAAAAAAAAAAAAAAAAAAAAAAAAAAAATAAGATCGAGAAAAAGTAAATTTAAATTTGTATAATTCGTATTCTCTAAATAAGTTTCCAAATATGTACCAGATTACCAGTTACCAAATTCATTCATATTTTGAACAGGAGTTTCTATGAATATGAATAATTTTAATGCGGTAAGCTTATTCACTTTCTAGTCTATAGGAAATCATCAGCATACATAATTAGACAAAATGAAGTGTATTGGGCCAAGGATAAATCCTTGAAGTCTGTCCTGGCTTCGGAGAAGCCTAGTTGAGTATTCTCCTGTCACAGAACCCTTATCATAAAATTCGAATCTCTTTAAGAAGGTTTCACTCCTTGAAATTGACCTTCCATTTAATGCTGTGAGCAGAAGAGCATATAGTACCCAGAAATTGACTATTGAGGATATACGAACGCAAACCTTTGCCGGGGAAAAAAAGATCCAATTTTGATAAAATGGGCACAAACATATTTTGCCTAAGCGGAAGGTCAAGATTGTTAGCCAGCAGAATCCGTCCGCCAGCTTATTCAGCGAAATTCATGCGAAAGAAAATTTTTGCTCTGTTAGGCTTTCAAGGTACACTTTTTCTAGGCGATTTTGGTTGTTACCTGACATGACTCAACATCTACTTAAAACAAAAACAAGATATATACGTGATACGTTTAGAATAGTGAATGTATTAAAAGAAGGATATTTTATTCAAAGACATAAGGTGTCTTGTACCGTACTTTAAGATAAATATATTGAAAACGCTTGAGAAATAATGGTAAGTGGAAAGAGATGATCTGAAGGTTTCCTAGGAAATGATGTACAACTAAATTCCATAGGACCATCTCAGTAAGAGAAGTAATTGATAAAATTTCGGAAAAAATTGGTTTTGCTCCATTAAATGTTTGTTTTTGTTTGTGGCGTTTTTGGGCGAAAGAACCCCATGGTCGTCATCGCCCTACCATGCAAAACAGCTACACGAATCATTCACTGCATGCTCCTGAGTATCTTTCTCTCTCTCTCTTTTTTTTTTTTTTTTTTTTTTTTTTCTCAAATATATAACCGGTACTCTTTTATTTTTTATTATTTATTTTTAAATTCCATCTTTTTTTTTTTTTTTTTCCTTTTTTTTTCCTTTTTTTTTTTTTAATAACCGGTACTCTTTTATTTTTAAATTCCATTTTTTATGTTTTTTTTTATTTATATATATATATTTTTTCCTTTATACCGGTACTTTTCATTTTATATGTGTATATATATATATATATATACATATATATATATTTTTTTTTTTTTTTTTTTTTGGGGGGGGGGGGCACTTTCAATCTCCCTTAAGAACTTAACAGAATATAACTGAATCTAATATTAAAAGTATACACTAAAAAAGGTAAAAACAGGTGTAACAGCTAAAAGGTTAACAAGGAAAATATGGTAACAAAATGAGTTAAACAGGCAAATAAAACTAAACAAGAGGTAACAAAAGTATCAAGGAAAAAACAATTGGTCCTCCGAATAAAAAGCTAAGGATAAATCAATAAATAGAAAGATAAAATACATAAATAGAGGTAATTAAATAGATAGAAACATACACTTATATACACCTATATTCAAGGATACGAGCCAAAGAAAACTGTATAGCTATACCACAATTATTGTACAAGACGGTTAAGTCCGGTTATTTTTAAAAATTTGAGCAGCTTATCGACTGCTGCCGAATTATTTCCAAGAGCATCTTCCATCTTTCTGGGTATTCCAAGCCGTCGTAACACCATTGTATACTTCCGACATTCTTCAAATGTGTACAGATGGAATGGTTGGGATTCGGCTAAATAAACCTCAATATGATTTTGTTTTAAAAAAATCTATATTTCGGACGTTTCGGCTACTCATTGGTAGCCTTCGTCAGCTAAAATGACAAAAAAAGAAAAAAAAAATACAAAAACAAAAAAATTATGATTGTGATAGGTAACAGAGCTATAGATAAAATTAACTTATGAAAGAACATATCGTCTTAAATTCTTAGAATGAAAAAGTGAATAGGTACAATAATTGATTTTAATAGTAATTAGTAACGTTAATTGATTTTACAAAGAAATAAGAAGCTACATACCAATGACAAATATAGTAGCTAATAGTAACATTAATTGATTTTACAAAGGAATAAGATACTACATACCAATAGAAATGCCGAGCGGCAGAGGAAGACCAAGGTTGGCAATTAAGTAACCATTGTAGAGTGTCTAAGGAGAAAAAGAAATCTACTGGGGTATAAGTAAGTGGGAACAGCAGGTGGTAGGGGAAATGTCGGTAATCATCAAAAGCAAGTTTATGACATGTCGGTAAGGATCAAAAGGCATGTTTATGACATTTTATGACAGGAAAGGAGAAAAAGGTGTTAATGGAAGGATACCCAAGGGGCATGGTAAAAATCTAGGTGGGAGGTCGGGAGAGTATTTGAACCTCCCACCTAGATTTTTCCCGACCTCCCACCTAGATTTTTACCATGCCCCTTGGGTATCCTTCCATTAACACCTTTTTCTCCTTTCCTGTCATAAAATGTCATAAACATGCCTTTTGATCCTTACCGACATGTCATAAACTTGCTTTTGATGATTACCGACATTTCCCCCACCACCTGCTGTTCCCACTTACTTATACCCCAGTAGATTTCTTTTTCTCCTTAGACACTCTACAATGGTTACTTAATTGCCAACCCTGGTCTTCCTCTGCCGCTCGGCATTTCTATTGGTATGTAGTATCTTATTCCTTTGTAAAATCAATTAATGTTACTATTAGCTACTATATTTGTCATTGGTATGTAGCTTCTTATTTCTTTGTAAAATCAATTAACGTTACTAATTACTATTAAAATCAATTATTGTACCTATTCACTTTTTCATTCTAAGAATTTAAGACGATATGTTCTTTCATAAGTTAATTTTATCTATAGCTCTGTTACCTATCACAATCATAATTTTTTTGTTTTTGTATTAATTTTTTCTTTTTTTGTCATTTTAGCTGACGAAGGCTACCAATGAGTAGCCGAAACGTCCGAAATATAGATTTTTTTAAAACAAAATCATATTGAGGTTTATTTAGCCGAATCCCAACCATTCCATCTGTACTTATCACCTCGACGGCTAACTATCTAATCATCATTCTTCAAATGTGTTCACCCAGTATTCCTATAGATATTTTTTGACTGTAAAATGAGTCCGTCTACTCAAGTAATCAAAAAAATTGAGAATTGGCTTTTTAGTTTATTGTATTTTTTCTTCGTAATAACGAATTCCTTAAAACTCCAGGAAGTCGATAACCAGCAGGAGCTCGTTATTCTGTGTTTTTTTTTTTATGGGTATTTCAGCTCCAGAAATCGAGCTGGTTCATATTACTGCTGCAGCCTTAAATTTTTACACTGATTCTAGTGTTAATCAAGTTTAAATACACCCTTGCCTCCATTTTGGCAATAAAATACCAATAACCCACGAAGAGCCAACATAACCAAATGTCTCTGTTTCGTGCCTTCCTATAGTTCAAAATGAATGCGATGTTGCCAATAAAATACAATCACGAAAAATTTAAAAAAAAAACTTCTTTCTCAATTTTTATACATTAAGTTCCACGGGTGTGTAACACTGAGAAAAATCTAAGCACCTTTATAAGATTAAGAAAACTTATTGTCGTACAAATTCGTACAAAGATCTTCTTGACAAGAAGATGAGGGAATAAAATGCCCAAGACAATCCCACAAAGCCACCGGGTTGGACTGAGGATAAGCAAGGAGTCTGGAAACCCCAGTGGAGTAGAGGCATAAATAACTTCTGTTTGGCGTAGAATCTAAACATTCTCTACCACACTCTCCAAGAAAGCAATTCATTTTATCTTTATCGGCAATAGTCGAATACAATTTTATCTAATAAAGTTGACATAAATTGATCGTCTACTTAAAAGGGATAATAAACAGCTATTGTACAGGATAGTAAATGTCTCATCATTACTATTCTAGGTGTTATCCAAAAAATTTATCACTTAACTGAATTTGACTTTATACTTAAAAGTATAAAGAAATAAAGTCATCTATGTGAGATTTCGCTTTTACAGTTTTATATATATATATATATATATATATATATATATATATATATATATATATATATATATAAAACTGTAAAAGCGAAATCTCACATAGATGACTTTATTTCTTTATATATATATATATATATATATATATATATATATATATATATGAATTAATATATATATATATATATATATATATATTTTAATTCTTCTGAATATGACCCAATATATATTTTTTCCACTTGTTCTTTTTTTTTTATTTGGCAGAGGGTCGATGAAGCAGAACACCATTTGTTTTTGTTCAACTATTTTATTTCATTTATTTTGCCCGACATGTTTCGTGCCTTAATTCGCACCTCTTCAGGGGCTTTCTTATGAAAAAATATTTTTTCGTAAATCCCAAATTCAAATTTTGTACATAATAAACATTTATCATTTCTCTAAATTAATCTACTGTTAAAAAAAAAAAAAATATCATTTTATTAAAAATTCTTATCCTACCTTATCGGGAAGTCCTCTCGTCATGTGTACTGGCTTGAGTCAGGCGTAATACTGATAAGTCATCTGAGGTAATGAATATGGCTATATCCTATCGATTCTTTTGGCTCTTTTAATT
This sequence comes from Gonocerus acuteangulatus, assembly GCA_946811695.1. NCBI lineage: Eukaryota > Metazoa > Arthropoda > Insecta > Hemiptera > Coreidae > Gonocerus > Gonocerus acuteangulatus. The sequence continues at coordinate 7,909,576 of OX328132.1, read as the reverse complement.
GTATCGATTATCGGTAAAATAGTTTCGTGGGGTTTAATTTATAATACTATGGAAAATTTGATGGACATTTTTCAAATGGGCTTTTTTATTTATTGCTGTTTTTGAGTTTTTAATTATATAAATGTTTTCTTTTATCTTTCTTTTTAATGTTTTCCTTTCTTTATTTAAAATATCAACGTCGGTAAAATTAAAACTATGTTTTTCATTTATTGCGTGTTCCGTCAAAGTCGTCCTGTTCTCGTTAGTGTCTATACTTCTAGCATGTTGTACTATTCGTTTTTGCAAAAGTTGTGCTGATTCCCCAATATAGCATGCGTTGCAATCATTACAACGAATTTTATATATATATTGTTATTTTGTGGCTAATATATATATTATATATTCATAAGCGGGAGATGGTGGGTTCGATCCCCACCGGCGACAGGAATTTTCTCATATCAGGGCTCGCTGAGAAAATTCCTGGTTGCACGCTGGAGGCCCGGCGCTAATGGCCAAGATTTGTCGATGCGCCTTAAAAAAAAAAAATTATATATATACATATATATTATATATATACATATATATTATATATATACAAATATATATATATATATATATATTTGTCTGTTCGCTCATTTCTGGCTTCCCTAATGGTACGATTGTGATGAAATTTGGTACAAAAATCCGTCGTCTAATTTGAAAGGTCAAGTTCGTTAACCAGCAAAATCCGCCTACTGGAAGATGGCGTTTGGGGCGAAATTCGCGCAAAAAAAATCGTAACGCTTACGTTATTGAGTTCATAAGCTCTCGTATCCCTCCCTATGGGGGAGGGAGGAACCGCGCTAAAAATACCGGAGCATATACTGACCTCAGTATTGTCCTAGTATATATATATATATATATATATATATATATATATATATATATATATGTGATTTATCTTTCGCCACGTAACTTTTTCTGTATCAGGAATTCGTTCCCAAGGTCGTAACTTTTCGTATGATGTCCGAAACAAAGGAGAAAATAAACAAAAGTGTTTTCCATTAGGAATCGGATTTTATAACGGACTAAATTATTGCACGTGTTTATGCAACTCCTGCGACTCGCACATCATGGGCGTATATAGAAAATAATTTCGGGAGGGGGGGGGGCTGGAAAATTTCGGGGGTATGGAATACTAAAAATTTAGACGTTGGAATAGTTTTAGCCAAGTAAAACGCAATCACACCTAAAATAAAATGTTTGTTGTGAAATAAGTAATCTTATTTAATTTATGTTTAAAGGTTTTATGACACATTTTTACCGATCAAATAAAAATTTTTGGGGGCACATTTCTTATGTTTTCTAAATTATTTATTTTAAGAGCTTCTTATCTCTGGCGATGAGCTCTAAATGGATACTAATAGCACGTGGTTTTTCCAGGTGGTTGCCCATCCAACTACAAAGCACGCCTGACGTTGCTTAACTTCGGTGATCGGGGCGTAGGCTGTCTTAATTATTTTTGCACGAAAATCGGCCATGTTTTTTCACAATAATTTTTTTCAGTAGGGGTGCCCTTTAGTACACACTAAGTTCAGTGAAGTCTTATTTTTTGCCGTCGGGAGGAACTTTTTCGACTTGATACGTGCCCTCTTCTGAGATTATTTTTTCTGTATAATGCTCAAATTTGCTCCCAAAGCAGCTGATATGTATTCCTTTGATAGCACAAAGCTGCAGTTGATAGTAACGGGTAACTCATGATTTGTACTAAAGGGAACGGTCAGATAAGATCTATATTTATTTCCAGTTCAAAGCTCATAGTGACGAGCCATCGAGGCTGGAAAGTATGGGGAAGATGAAAGGGAAGGAAACCTGCCAACTCAGCAACAAGTTATGCTAATAAATTCAGAATAATGTGGGTCACTTAAATCAGAAGTAGCGAATAGCCCCTGGAGCTATTAGCACGTATAAACATAGCTCTCGGAGAATAAATACCCATAAGCATATAAACTGACAATAAATCAACCTGGATTCGCAATTTGTTTTGTGTTGTTTTCATACGTCAAAATAATTGAAATAAAGTACTTGCCTTTATGGCGCATCTTAGAAATTGCTCGTGTCTGTTAATAAAATATAGAGTTGGTGAGTGCTACTACTTTTTTGAGACCTCCACTAAAACTACCATTTAGCTTTCACAAAATGAAAAAAGGCCAATAAAGTCTCCCAGTTCCAAAAATTTATATTTTATTATTTGAAAACAATATTTCGGCTTAACGCCATCATCAGGAAATCTCTAAAAAAAAAAAAAGGAATTCAAAATCACAGAACACCAACAAAAATAAATTTGCAATGCCTGTAACCAACTGTGTCATGCTTACTTATTAATATCACAGACTAAAAATTATCACATTTTAAATTATTCATCTCATTTTTTTTTTTTTTTTTGTTCGTCATTCAATTTTATGTGTTACTCCTTGGGGACTAGTCTGACTTTAATTGTCATATTTACCTGTTTCAAATATGTTTTTATAAAAAGTTCGACTCGCAGGAACTGCATCATCTTAGCGCGGTTCCGTTCTTATCTCTAGACTCATTTAAAATGATTAAAATAGAAGATGTTATTATTTTGGGTCCACATTTCTAGAAAGCATGAAGATTAGATAGTTAGCCGTCGAGGTGATAAGTAAAGATGGAATGGTTGGGATTCGGCTAAATAAACCTCAATACGATTTTTGTTAAAAAATCTATATTTAGGACGTTTTGGCTAGTCAGTGGTAGCCTTCGTCAGCAATGAAAGTGCCGGGAGGTAGAGGAGGACCAAAGTTGACAGTTCCATCTTTACTCTCAAGAAAGGTGTTATTTACGATCTTACCTGGGTGGGTCCCCGCCCTAGGAAGGACCCCGCTAGGAATTTGAAAAGCTATATTATCTTGGAAATCCATATCTCTAAGATTAAATTGTTTTTCTTAGTTTTCTTAACCTGATTTGTTATCAAATACATTATCCAACTATAAGCAGTTAAAAAATAACAAGGAATAAAAACAGACAAAAAGAACAGTTCGAATAAGGGAAATCAATTACTTTAAAGTTTTAAGCACTTATTTCTCTGATTGACATCGTCTAATCAAAACTTTCAGCAGAACCTTTTTTGTAGAGCATTTAGTAAGCTTTTTAATGGTATTCTTCCGTTTCCCAAGATACTCAACCTTTTTCGAGATATTAAGGAAAGTATACAAAGTTACCAAAACTTTTTATTTCGGTTAATAAAATATTTTATTCTAACCCTTCCTTTACTCTAAACGTAACAAAAATTTCAACATATTAGTGTTGATGAAACTCCAACATGCAGAAAATGTTTCAACTGTATCCCATAATTCTAAGTACCAAAATCAAATACAAAGAACCCTCCCTAGGAAGGACGCTAGGCAGTTGAAAAGCTATATATCTTGGAAATCCATATCTCTAGCATTAAATTGTTTTTCTTATTTTTCTTAACCTGTTTTATTTTCAAATACATTATCCAACAATAAGCAATTAAAAATAACAAGGAATAAAAAACAGACAAAAAAAACAGTTCGAATAAGCGAAATCAATTACTTTAAAGTTTTATGCTCTTATTTCTCCGATTGACATCGCCTAATCAAAACTTTCATTAGAACCTTTTTTTTAGAGCATTTAATAAGCTTTCTAATGGTACTCTTCCGTTTACCAAGATTCTCAACCTTTTTCGAGATATTAAGGAAAGTAAACAAAGTTACTAAAACTTTTTATGTCTGTTAATAAAATATTTTATTCTAACCCTTCCTTAACTCCAAACGTAACCAAAATTTCAACATATTAGTTTTGATGAAAGTAGAACATGCAGAAAATGTTTCAACTGAATCCCATGATTCTAAGTACCCAAACCAAAAACGGTATTCAAAAAATATTTTTCCAATTTTCTCGAAAACGGTTAAAGCTATCGCCTTGAAAATGGTTTCATTCGTTTTCCTAGCCCAGGAATCATATAAAACGAGTACATAGAAGCTTATGAACTCAAAAACGTAAGCGTTACGATTTTTTTTGCGCGAATTTCGCCCCAAACGCCATCTTCCAGTAGGCGGATTTTGCTGGTTAACGAACTTGACCTTTCAAATTGGACGAAGGATTTTTGTACCAAATTTCATCAAAATCGGACCATTCGCCATTCGTCTTCTATCTAGAGAGCGAACAGACAAATATATATATATATATATATATATATATATATATATATATATATATATATATATATATATAAATAAATATATACATATATATATATATATATATATATATATATATATATATATATACAAATTTGAACCACCGTTATTTTCGGTCTCTAGGGGTTCTGAAACGCGAAATTTTCTTGTCGGCACTTCCGGATTGTTTCATTGTATCAACCCTATAAGCGGGGTTCCTCCCTATGGGGGAGGGAGGAACCGCGCTAAAATTGAATAAAGAACAAAGAAAAATTAGATGAATCATTTAAAACGTGATAATTTTTAGACTGTGGTATTAGTAAGTGAGTGAAATACAATGGGTTACAGATATTGCAAATTTCTTTTGTTGGTGTCCCATGATTTTGAAATTCTTTTTTTTATTCGGAGGTTTTCTTCAGATGACATTAAGCCGAAATATTGTTTTAATTCAATAAAATATAAATTTTTGGAACTGGGAGACCTGATTGGCCTTTTTCCATTTTCATGAAACTTAAATAAATGAATAAAATATATTTTATTCGTCTCATCCAAATTTATTGGGTAATATTATTTAAGGCAGCTGTTATTTAAAATTTTCCAAGCCTGTTAAAAGTTTTAAGGTTAGGAGTAATTATACGAATTCGTGGGGTCTCCCCGTGGTCTGGTGGGTAACGCCTTAGATTCATATGCGGGGGATGGAGGGTTCGATTACCCCACGGGTGGCAGGAATTTTCTCATCTAACGGCTCGTTGAGAAAATTCCTCGCTGCACCCTGGATGTCGGCGCTAATGGCCCAAATGTCGATGCGCCATAAAAAAAATAATAAGAATACGTAATAAGACTACTAAGAGGGGAGCTTAATTTTTTCTAATGTTTGTTAAACATTTCCTAAGAGAATAGCTATTGGTAAAATTATCCAATGACACGTCCTTTCTACATCCATAACTAAGCAACAATATGTTCCTGAACATTTTCAGTCAAACGAAAAGCTTGCGAGAGTTCCAGATTCCAAATGAGCCCCAAAAAATGCTAAGCATCGACCTCAAAGCCTAACAACTACATCTAAAGGTAAACATATAACGAGTAAGGTGTATCTTAAGTTCTGCAGTTTTTAAAGGACGAAACAGTCATTGTAAGTTCAAGAATCTTCTCTTCAGCTTTTAAAAGTTCTGCAACCAAAAATCGTATAATATTCGGCATTCGTCCGGATATAATTAATCAGGCATGTTTACTGATGCAAGTTGCGAGATAAGAACATACAAATGGAGGTGGACTTGTTAGGCAGGTCGACAGGTCCAGTTCTCTCATTCCTCTCTCTCCTCGCTCTTGTACCGTTTCTTGGAACATTCTGACTGGGCAGTTTATGGTTCGAGAAGTATATGTGCTCTCTGGTTGTCTTGTAGTATAATTCTACGAGGTCCGAGGGAAGAAGTCTGCAGCTCTATTGGATAGTCCGTAATGGGCTGCAGGCTAATGTCAGAAGAAGAAAATATTATTGCATCTCTAAGGAGAGATGCAACTGGTACTTATTCCGGCTGTGATTCGTTTTGTGTTGTGAGCCAAGATTACGTGGGGACTCCTGTTTTAAAAATTATCAAGATGAGATTAACAAAAACTAAAATCGCCATTAATCGAATAGCAAGATGCAAGAAGGTTTCAGTATTGACGAAGATTCCATCGTGTTTGACAGCCGGTTTTTTGAAAAAAGTGAAAACGTACGCAATATTTTGACTTCATTCCTACCTTCTGAACCATTCCTCTTAAGGGGACTACCTTGCGTCGACAAAATCAAAGTCATTTTCTCCAATTTACGGATAACAAAATAATTTTTTTTTTTTTCAATTCTTTCAATTTTGAGATGTATCGGGACTTCAGTTGAAAAATCGAATTTTTGACACATTTAAAAACTGTCCTGGCACATAAAAACTCTTCGATATCATTTTTGATTAGTTATGGAAGCATTTAAGCCTATAAAAAATAAAATGATACAAGAAATGTTACAAGGAAGACTGTACTCCCTGTGCCTTTGATTGTCATTACATTACCTTAGGTGACACTGACAAAAAATAATAAAAAAAACAATTACCTCAGGTGTCCCACAAGGAAGATTCTAGGTCACCTTCTCAATTTGTTTTATACTCCCCACAGTGGACGGGCAAACAGAACTATTTTATCTCCCGTATAAACTATCTTGTTTTTCCATCATTATAGCACCAATATTATAGTGTAGTGATCTGTAGGTGCACTATTTTATGTAACATGTATTTTAATCTGTTAATATTTTTTCAATAAAATAAAAATACTCCCCATATCCTCACCTATCCCAACAAGCATTTAACAACATATGCAGTTCATTCAACCATTTGTTTCTCATACGTGTTCCTGTTGCCACTTAGGATCACTATCATCAAAATCATGAGTATCTCGAGTAAAAAAATAAAAAATGTAAGTCTTCAGTATAGTTCTTTCTCCTCAGCCATCTTTACAAACCCAAATGCTCAGTCACCATCAAGTTCCCTTATAGGAGTCTATAAAACAGTAGACCTCCGAGGAATTAATCTACAAACCCAAATATACTATTCAGGCGTGTCATCAAATGTCGCTTCTTGTAACAAAAAACGATAATTAGAAACATTTAGAAGTAAGAAAATTAGGTGCATAGAAAACCATACAATTTAGATGTTAAGGATTCCAATAAAACATTACATTAAAAGACCTAAAGATCCATTTTGTATATAAAATTGGAAAAATCCCTATTTCCAACATTCCATTCCAAACCGGCAACTTATCCAGTCTTCCGCCCCTTTCTTCCTTAACTCAGCGAATTCAACTTTAACTTTTAGAACTCATAAATCCACTTTATTTCAGGAAGGTATAAAGGCAGTAGGCCCGAAGTTGAAAATTTCATTAGCGACTATAAATATTCCCCTTTAGCCGATTGGTTTCTTCCAAATATTTTTTTGTTTTTTGTGTTTTATTTCATTAATTGTAAGCACGATTAAATATTACTCTAATGATTGTAAACATAATAAAACATATTAAACTATCCAAGGAAGATATAAAGAAACTTAAAATGGATGACCTATACTCCGACTTAGGTCATCCCATCAATATTTAGATCATTGACCAGTTTCGAAGGATATAAAATAATTATTATAAGTAAGAAATGAACAATAAATAGATAATCAAGGTTCAATTATAGAAACATAAATAGGTTTTCTCACCAGTTATTCCTACTTATTAAATAGATAACTAATAAAACGGATCTTCAAAGAGTATACTAGTTAGTTTTAGGCATAGAAAATAAATATTCAGTTATTAATTATTCTTCAACTGACCCTTTTCTTAATCTTCGTATTTTCGAAAACGAATTAAACAGCATGCGCAAAGTATTGATAAAGGAGAGAATAAAACAGCGTTGGCTTATCATGCTGTAAAATATAAACATAGTTTTGATTTTGAAAATATTAGCACATTAGGTAAAGAAAGAAATAGATTGAAAAGAAGAATAAAGGAAAATATCCATATCATAAAAAATAGAAAGAAAGTGGTAAACAAAAAAACAGAAATGCTGCATTTGAATACTATTTTTATTAACTTATTTGACAAAAAGTAAAATTATGTTTTAATTAGAGGATGGGAAGATGGTTTTAATTTTTAAGACAGTATTTCTTCAGGAAATTAATTTTAAAAGTATGTCATATCGATTATCGATCAGCTGATTATTTTTAGCCATATTCAATTCTTTCAGACCATGATCAGTCTAGACGTGGCCGTACTGGTGGAAGGTTATCCTCCTCAGGTTGAGGCTGTAAGTTTTACAATTGTAACTTTTTCCCCTGAAGAGGCACCAATAAAGGTGTGAAACCTGTAGGGACGTAATAAAGTTAGTGAAACTGTATGGTGAAGTTTTTATTATTTCACCTTCCGCCTAGCACGAAAATACGTAAATATTCAGGTGCTAGAGGGCCAAGGTATGCAAGCAATGTACGGTGGTGCCCTGCCTGGGAGTGGTAATAAAACAACTCAGGTTTATGACTAGTCCACTTGAAGCCATAAACCATACCTGAGCGCATAGAGCATGGCTACCCCTACTCGTTTATCTACGATGAGAAAGTTACACTCAGCATATTAAGTCATGACTTTTAACTTCGGACTTAGTCCTCACTAGGAAAGTTGCATATCACAAAAAAGATGCCTCATTCGTAAAAATTATGTGAAGACAATTTTGTATCCACATATCAAACTTGAGATTGAATATCCTAACTGGAAGTCAATAATAATTTCTTCAATTTTTTTTTTTTTTTTTTTTGTAGAGAGAAAGTCCATGAATATAATGTTAGCGCGGTTCCGTTCTTATCCATAGTGCCATTAGTAAAGGAATAGAAGCAGTTTTTAGTTGGATTTGGGAAATGACTACCACGCATTCTCAACGTTCTTATCCATAGTGCCATTAGTAAAGGAATAGAAGCAGTTTTTAGTTGGGTTTGGGAAATGACTACCCCGCATTCTCAACGTTCTTATCCATAGTGCCATTAGTAAAGGAATAGAAGAAGTTTTTAGTTGGGTTTGGGAAATGACTACCCCGCATTCTCAACGTTCTTATCCATAGTGTCATTAGTAAAGGAATAGAAGAAGTTTTTAGTTGGGTTTGGGAAATGACTAGCCCGCATTCTCAACGTTCTTATCCATAGTGCCATTAGTAAAGGAATAGAAGAAGTTTTTAGTTGGGTTTGGGAAATGACTACCCCGCATTCTCAACGTTCTTATCCATAGTGCCATTAGTAAAGGAATAGAAGCAGTTTTTAGTTGGGTTTGGGAAATGACTACCCCGCATTCTCAACGTTCTTATCCATAGTGCCATTAGTAAAGGAATAGAAGAAGTTTTTATTTGGGTTTGGGAAATGACTACCCCGCATTCTCAACGTTCTTATCCATAGTGCCATTAGTAAAGGAATAGAAGAAGTTTTTAGTTGGGTTTGGGAAATGACTACCCCGCATTCTCAACGTTCTTATCCATAGTGCCATTAGTAAAGGAATAGAAGCAGTTTTTAGTTGGGTTTGGGAAATGACTACCCCGCATTCTCAACGTTCGTTCAAGGAAAGCACTATTACCAATAAGTTCCTTCTTTTAGTAAAATATTAATTTCACTGATAAATGCTAATAAAACAACTAAAAATTGAATTAAACAAAGACAAAAACACGTTGAAAAGATTTTCCATTCTTCATTCATTATTTTTATACATTTAAAATAATGTGGTTCATGGAACAACAAACTCAGATTCTTTAAGTTCAGTAAACAATACCACTTAAATAAATAATTTTCATTATAAGTAGGAAAATATCCGCTCCTTCCAAATATTGTAATTGTGTTATAGTACTTAAGCGTGCAAAATTAATTATTGTAGTAATCATATATTGTACAGGTTTTAAATAAACATCAATTAAAAAAAACACAGAAGCATTCCGGCTAAGGCAGCTGAAATATCATTTCCTACCTGTACTGCGAATGTTTATTTGTAAATCATGGAAAAATTAAAAAATAACAAAAAAAAAACTTCAGGTTAATTTAACGCTCAGCGTTCAAATTTTATTGCTACTATGTTCATGTACTCAAAAAATGGATAAATAATATTTAAACCAGATGGTATTAAATTATTTTTGAGAGCTTCGAGAAAGTTGGTGTCTTGAAATAATTTTTCTATTTGTGGATGATGTGGTTATTTAAGACAAACCCATTTTTTTTTTTCTTTTTTTTTTTGCTACGTTCAGGTTTTATTCTATATTTACTATAGTAACTAAAGACAAAATAACACAGCTGTGAAAGTTTTATACTGCATTATTCTTATAAAATTCTTTTTGCTTTATGTTTTTTTTTTTTTTCAAATTTTAGATAAATTACATATTACCAAATTGCAAGTTACTGCTAATTACGGATATTTAAATTTGTTCTGTCTGTGGCCTATGCAAATAAGAGCAAATCACCGGGACTGCAGAGTTCATGAAATAAATAACAAAATTATTTTTTTAAGAATTACATTAAACAAATGTACATACCGGGGTCTTTGTGAGTGGCTCTCGCCCGCTGCCACCCCTCCTCCTCATAGCCTGAAACAAACATACAAATCATGTTTTTTTTTTGTTTTTTTTATTGAAAAAATATTAACAGATTAAAATACATGTTACTTAAAAATAGTGCACCTACAGATCACTACACTATAATATTGGTGCTATAATGATGGAAAAACAAGACGGATGGATTGTTTATACGGGAGATAAAATAGTTCTGTTTGCCCGTCCACTGAAGTGTGTTCACTGTTATTTTCAATTGTGCTAAGCATAATATTTAGATATATAATTAATATTATACATTATTTAAACAGAATTTGTAGACATAGATGATATATTATACAAGTAGTTGGAAACAATAACTATGAGGGAAGGCGGAGCTTAGATAGTTGTAGTTTCTTTACAATTCTTAATCCTGTAGGTCAAAAGATAATTCAGTCAGTGTGTGTTAGTGGTTGAGTTAGTGCGTGTTAATGTATAGATTTCCTTTATGTAGATTTATTTCAGTAAAATGTGTTTAGTTCTTCTGTGTACGTAACGTCGTGTTGTCCGTTTGTCGTAGTTCCCTATTTGTTTAATCAGTGGGTTTTGTTTCTGTTTACATGCTTTAAAGAATTTTACTGTGAGTTTCCGGATATAATTTTTTAACAGAGGTAATTTTGAAGTTTCGTGAAGTATCTCTATTCGAGTATATCTTGGTAGGTTTTCTGCAATTCTAATGCATTTATTCTGGAATACTTGTAATTTTTTATAATTAGTTTTTGATATATAGCTCCATACAGGACATGCATATGTTAGTACGGGCCTAATACAGGATTTATAAAGTTGTAATTTATTATCAGCGCTGAGTATACAAATCATGTAAAAAGAGTTAGCAGAGTGGAATAAAGCTACACAACGATTTTTTATTTAGACAATATGTTTTATGATAAATGTTTTTTTAATCATCAGTATAAGATCACGATTCATGCCTAGGAGAAAACTGACTGAAACCAAGCCAACTATATATGTCAGTGGGAACCTCGAGTTGAGATAAGGGTGATTTCTTCCTCGCACTGATGACTACAGCATTTGTTAAAAAGTCCGACTCGCAGGAACTGCATCATCTTAGCGCGGTTCCTGATCATATCCCTATTGTCATTTCAAAAGCATAGAATAGTAACAGATAATATTTTCCTCGGCCTTTGTTCAAAGGGTTTTATGGCTTTACCTGGTCAGGTCCGCCAGACCCTAGAGTCCTCTTCTACCGATACTTCATTTCATACGTTTCAATGCATTGGAAAATATCAAAACTTTTCACATATTCCTGTGTTCTTTTACTATAGTAATAATTCTACAAATAATATCAATTAAAAAATAAAATAAAAAAACCCAACAGCATGAAGGCAATTGAAAATATTCAAAAGACGTCATCGAATCTCTTTCTCTTGGCAAGCTATGTTTCTAACAATGAATTGTTTTTCTAATTTTACCTAATCTGTTTTATTGTCAAATACATTATCCAACTATAAGAAATTAAAAAATAACAAGGAATAAAAACAGACAAAAAGAACCGTTCGAATAAACGAAATCAATTACTTCAAAGTTTAAGCTCTTATTTCTCCGATTGACATCACCTAATCAAAAATTATTTCAGAATCTTTTTTGTAGAGAATTTATAAAGCTTTCAAATAATTTCTATCCACTTATCACGATTTCCCAACTTGGTTCGAGATATTAATGAAATTGTACGAAGTTCCCAAAACTTTTCATGTCTGTTCATAAAATATTTTATTCTAACCCTTCCTTAACTCCAAACGTAACCAAAAGTTTAACATGTTAGTTTTGATGAAATTCAAACATGCAAAAAATGTCTCAACTGAATCCCATGATTCTAAGTAACCAAACCAAAAACTTGATTTAACAACTTTTCTCCGATTTTCTCAGAAACTAGAAAGCTATCGCCTTAAAAATGGTTTCATTCGTTTTACTAGCCCAAGAAGCCTATAAAACGAGTACTTACAAGCATATGAACTCAAAAACGTAAGCGTTACGATTTTTTCGCGCGAATTTCGCCCGAAACGCCATCTTCCAGTGGGCGGATTTTGCTGGTTAACGAACTTGACCTTTTAAATTGGACGACGGATTTTTGTACCAAATTTCATCAAAATCGGACCATTAGGGACGCCAGAAATCCGCGAACAGACAAACATATATATATATATATACAAATTTTAACCACCGTTATTTTCGGTCTCTAGGGGTTCTGAAACGCGAAATTTTCTAGTCGGCACTTCCGGATTGTTTCACGAGATCAACCTTATAAGCGGGGTTCCTCCCTATGAAGGGAGGGAGGAACCGCGCTAAAAAAGCACTATGTCTGAACAAAATAACAGTCTGGTTATTGGCCAGTGTTGAATTGTATTTTTCTGATGAAGATGACAGTCAATCTGTACGTATTGGAAGACAGACTTGAAGGAACAGCGTCATCTAAGCGCGGTTTCGTTCATACCCCTAGTAAAGGAATAGGAACAGATATTGTTACGTTTCGGTCTTTCGGTGAAAAATACAGTGAAATCTCAAAGAGAAGTAATATAAGATTTTAAGCTGAAATCACTCTATCCTCATTCTCAACGTTTGCTCTTTGAAACACTGAAACAACGTTTCTCATTTTCTTACCTTATTTTTCTAAATTACCCTTTTTGCTGTTGAATGCAATTAAAAAAAAAACAACCATTTTAAAAGTTAGGCAAACAGGGACAAAAACCCGACTAAAAGGACAAAACTAACAATTTCGAAGGTTTAATCTCAGAACCGTTTTTGTAGAAGAATTTAGTAAGCTTTCGAATGTCCACCTTGCACTTACCACGATTTCTCATCCGTTATCGAGATATTTTAGATGATATACCAACTTCCGAAAACTTTTCATGTTTATTTTTTCTTATACATATACTTCCTTACCTCCAAACGCAACCAAAATTTTAATATCATAGATTAGATGAATGTCAAACAGCTGGAAGAAAATTCAACTGAATCAAGCCTTTCTGAATACCCAAACTTAATATTTTTTTGGAAAAGTAATTGTATCAATTTTTCCAGTAAACGGCTAGATATTGCTTTAAAAATGGTTTCATTCTTTTTCCTACGTAAAGCAACCTATAAAACGAATACCTCCAAGCATATAAACTCGAAAACGTAACCGTTCTGATTTTTTTTGCGCGAATTTCGCTCCAAAAGCCATGTTCCGGTGGACGGATTTTGCTGGTTAACGAACTACACCTTTCAAATTAGAGGAAACATTTTTGTACTGAATTTCATCAAAATTGTACCAGTTTTGAGCAGTCAGCAGCGCGAACAGACCATTTGGACATTTTGCTCCAAAAACCTTGTTCCAGTGGACGGACAGAGTAATGTGTGTGTTAATAAACTTAACGCGTTAAATATGTAATCTACAACTTTGATTTTGGTATCATCTGAAAGGAAAATTAATAGGCTACAACGTTTACATTGAGGTGTTTTTACGTGCAAGGCTTGGTTTCAGTGATAAATAGGAATTTGTCTACAAAAGGGCGATATTTTTCAGTTTTTTGCGTTTTACGCGCAAACGGTGCGTCGGATCAAAAGATGTCTCGGAATAAATTAGTCTAAAAATTAAATTTTCTATCAGAATTCGTCATAAAAAATACCTGCCGCCATTAGAAAATCAAGAGTTAGATGCGCTGGAGAAAAACTGGAGAATGTTACAAAGTCAACTAAACCTTTACAAGAAACCTCATGCAACATAACTAAGACCTACCAAGTTTCATTTCGAAATTCCAACAACTCTAGGAGGAAAAGGGGGAGGACTCATATACTGGGACACCCTGTATATATATATATATATATATATATATATATATATATATATATATATATAAAATATATATCTTTTTATCTAAATTATAGAAATGTTTTTCTTCTATACAATATTATAGAATATCTTCTAAAAGCCTTCTGGGTAAAATATGTTTATAATTTTTGCTTATTTTCATTGTTTTGAATTTTTCTGACGCGTTTCTAGTCATCGTTGGGCGTCTATTCGAAGATATCAAATTATATTGACTGCCTTTGCACTTATGATGGGCGATTCTGGAATATGAATCGATCTATTGAATCTTGATGCGCTGGAGAAAAACTGGAGAATGTTACAAAGTCAACTAAGCCTTCAAAAGTAACCTCATGCAACAAAACTAAGACCTACCAAGTTTCATTTCGAAATTCCAACAACTCTAGGAGAAAAAGGGGGTGGACACATATGCTGGGACACCCTGTATATATATATATATATATATATATATATATATATATATATATATATATATAGGCACTTAATAATCGTGACTAGCGGGCATTGTGGGTCAGGGCCTTATTTTAGGTAGGTCATACTCAATACTCGATTTCTTCTGTATAGGGGAAAGAATGAGCAATCCAAAATATGGCCCCAGCTTTTAGTAGATTGTAAATTTCAGATTTAGCAAAAATTCAATCAGGTGAGAGTGTGGAAAAGCATAGGTAAAAAATCGGAAAAAAATGAGGCAACACGCCCTTTCATGTTCGGGCACAGTAAATAAGGGGAAATTTATTGGGGTATAATCGTCCCTGCCCAAGCGTTTATGCTTAAGCTCAGTTTGATAAGTTTGCTCCAGCACTAAATAAGGATTTAGTTTGGCAGATAAATACCTCTAATCGGAGTAATACATTTATTTTCTCGTAAAACAAGATTACCAGGCTGGAAATCCACACGAGAAAACGTGTTTTAATTGAAATCCTACAACGAGAGCTGAATTCCGAAATCCTATTCCTATTTCGCGTGACAATAAGGAGTTGTATTTAATTTTTATGAATATATCATTTCTTTTCAACGTTTTGACTTTAAGCACCTTCTAATTTTATTCAATGTTCTCTCGACTTAAGTGAATGTGTTTCTTAGCCTTTCTCTTTTTTTTTAGCGCGTTTTATGCCTCTCTCCATAGGGAGAAACCATCTTATGAGGTTGGCCTTCTGACCTAATCCGAAAGTGCCGAATAAAATCATTTAAGTTTCAGAAAACCTACATCATGGAAAAAACGGTGGTTTAAATGGTAAATGGTAAACTTCCTAATGCATTTTTGAGTGCTGAGTCGAATAAATTAACAACCAATGTAATACGAGAGCAGTGTTGGGCAAAAATTATTCAGAATGATGAATAACAATTAATGAATAAATGTATTATTTTATTCATGAATGAAGAATAATTACTTTTATTCATTATTCGTTATTCTGTGAATGAATTTTATGTTTTATTCACAAATTATTCGAATGATCAATCAGAATAAACATATTTTAGTGAATAATGATAGATTTATTATGATGTTGGCAGCCAGAAATATGTATATATATATGAGTGTTTAAGAAGGATTAATCAGTAGACCATCTAGAAATAAATAATAACGAATGATGAATAACGAATAATTTTGTGAATAATTCATGATGTACCGCACAAATAAGATAGTTCAGTGAATTATTCATTATTCACTAAAAATTTATTCGAATAATCATTTATTCGAATATTCCCAACACTGTACGAGAGAGTAAGTGAATCTCATTGTTAATGTTCAGTTACTTGCTAGTACAAAATGTTCAACAACTCTCGACAGAAAATAATAATGATGAAGTCGTATTTCATAAAATAATTCCATCGCTAATCGATACCTTCATTTTATTAGGCTGTACACACATACGGCTGAGTACGACGATGAAATTTATAGGACATGAACTTCAAAACATGCACTTTTACGTAAAATTGTGCGGAGCGGATAGCAACCGCTTTTTTTTTCTAAGCCAAATAAACTAAGGATAGTTGAGTTTCATTACAAATATCTTCACAACCTAAATGCACCACGTTCATGGTACACTGTGGCTAAAAAGAAAAATCTTTTAAAAGCTACATACACGCATAAGACTTCCTGGGTAATACCAATTTCCAGGAATAAACTAAGGATAGTCGAGTTTCATTACAAATATCTTCACAACCTAAATGCATCAAGTTCATGGTACATTGTGGCTAAAAAGAAAAATCTTTTAAAAGCTGCATATACGCATAAGACTTCCTGGGTAATACCAATTTCCAGGAATAAACTAAGGATAGTTGAGTTTCATTACAAATATCTTCACAACCTAAATGCACCACGTTCATGGTACATTGTGGCTAAAAAGAAAAATCTTTTAAAAGCTGCATATACGCATAAGACTTCCTGGGTAATACCAATTTCCAGGAATAAACTAAGGATAGTTGAGTTTCATTACAAATATCTTCACAACCTAAATGCATCAAGTTCATGGTACATTGTGGCTAAAAAGAAAAATCTTTTAAAAGCTACATACACGCATAAGACTTCCTGGGTATTACCAATTTCCAGGAATAAAATAAGGATAGTTGAGTTTCATTACAAATATCTTCACAACCTAAATGCACCACGTTCAAGGTACACTGTGGCTAAAAAGAAAAATCTTTTAAAAGCTACATATACGCATAAGACTTCCTGGGTAATACCAATTTCCAGGAATAAACTATTTTTTTACTTTTCACTAAAAACTGGGAGATTTCTATATGGTGAGAAAACGGTCAACAATGTTTTGTTATCAGAACTATTAATAAAATAGAAAAGCAATATTAGAGATAAGTTCAAACGGGATTGAACACCTTCGATGTGGGAGGGTTTTTTTTTTTTTTGTTTTGTTTTTGCATAATTATGGCTCTTACTATATTTTATTTGCGTATTATACCCATATTGACCGACATTGTATCTGAGTTGAGCCTATCTAAGCATACTTCTATAGAAAACTTCTAAGCTGATAAAAGTCCCTTATAAACCAGGCCAAGGATATTGTAACAAGTCAGTTACTGTTTAGTTTTAACTGCATTATCTTGTTGTATCAGTCAATGAGAAGGCCACACATGCCTGCTGGGATGAAATATAATTTCAGTTTCACCGTCTGAATCTCTGAATTTTGTGGAAGAAAATAATATCATCTATAATGGATATAAAAAATAAAAATATCTATAATGGATATAAAAAATCTATAATGGATATAATATAATCTATAATGGATATAAAAATATCTATAATGGATATAATATCATCTATAATGGATATAAAAAAAATATAATGGATATAAAAATATCTATAATGGATATAAAAATATCTATAATGGATATAATATCATCTATAATGTATATAAAAAATAAAAATATCTATAATGGATATAAAAAATCTATAATGGATATAATATCATCTTTAATGGATATAAAAATATCTATAATGGATATAATAACATCTATAATGGATATATGTAATGTTAATATACATATATTATTTGAAAGCAAAGAAAACAAAAGAAACAATTCAGTTACGCTTGGACAGTGTCCATCAGCCAGAGTGCGTATATACATTAATTATAATTAATGTATGAAATATTTTTATTATGAAATATTAATGAATAATTATTCATTAATATTTCATAATATAAATATAAATTTAGAAAAATTATAGACTTAACACAAGCATTAGAAAAGAAAAGAAAAAAAATAATCACACAAATAAATTAAATAAATATAGTTATAATTAAATATACAGAAAAAAACACAATTAGAACATTAATACTGAGAAAAAATATGAATAAATAAATAAAATATACTGTTGTATTTTATTCACTTTTGAAGTTGCTCTAATCGGTAGTTAGTATTTAAACTGCATTATTCCTACGGTGATTAAGCCGCATATAATATGACTTTCAAATTTAGAATGATGCTTTTTCAAGATATAAATATTTAATAAAATTTTAAAATTAAGAAATATAAAAATCTTTATTACATTTGCAATATTAATAAAAAGCGAGTTCACGCATTTCTTGCGGTGCATGCCCCCCTTCCGATAACACAGAAATGAAAATATACAATTTTAAACGCAAAATACAATTTCAAGGCCAACACTCAGTTCTAATACCAAATTCTAGGTGAAATAGAGCTCTAAAATAATATTTGATATTAATAATAATATTGTCTCAATCTTCTTTGTAGGAAATTCATTAGGTTTTCGGGGGATCACTTATCGAGCACCGTTTCCTCCAACTGAGATTGTCCTATTAAAGTTTAATTATAAATGTGGTTATAGGAAACCTTTCCAATGGTTACTTTTCGCTTGCCAAAATTTCTCAACCGTTCAACAAAATATAAGATAAGTCCATGATACCATATGTAAGTTAATAAATTAACTTACCTCTGTTCCAAAAGTAACTAAAATTAGTTTTTGTAACTAGCGTCCTTCTGGCGTAATCGAGAATGATGTTGCGAAGCACAGAACCTTCATATTGTATCATATTACCAGACTTATTCATAAACTGAGAATAATAACCAATAGAGAAATTAATTGAAAAAAAGAAAGAAACGTTTTTGTAAATGTAGAACATGAAATAATATCAGTTAATCCGGTCGTTTCATTGAGCACTCAAAAGCAAAAGCACCTAGAAAGTGGTTTCATATAACCTGTACCTGAATGGGAATTAACGCAAAATTGTAAGTGCTATAATATGTTTTCCTGAAAATTTTGCCGAATGTATCGCGACGTTTCGGACGAATTATTTTTGCACTAAATTTCATCAAAATTGGATTATTTTGGGTGACAGGAAGTCGTTAACATGCAAATACATATTTTTATATATTTTGATGTCATAAGTGCGCTTTCCTCCCTATAGGACGGGAGGAAACACGATAACACGCTTCCTAAAAAAAGGACCAAAGTTTTCATCATTATTTAACAGAAATTTATTTAGAGAATCATCTGCAGGCTTAAAAGTGAGAAAGGAGAGGCACTGAATCACATAAACCAGTGGCGAAATGATAAATACCCCAGTCCCAGAGCCCATTTCTTTGACGAAAGTTCGGAACACTGCCAAGTATAAGAGCGTATACCCACTACATATAAGCCCATTCGCTTTTTCCGCATAAGCATAAGTGCGTATACTCAGAGCATATAAACCATTTATTCTTTTTCCACAGAAGTCCTGAATAAATTTGATTATATTTGTTTTCTTTAGCACCATTCCTCTCAAACTTATGAAATAAAATAATATTAACAATGGAACACATCCCCTAATGAAATATCTAACGACCAAGAAATATATAATAGCTCACAATATTTATTTTTTTATTTTGAGCTTCGCAATTTTAGTGATGAGCTCATGACGAAGGAAGTGTTTTCAGTCTAGTCAAAAAAACAAAAAACAAAAAACAAAACAAATAAAAAAAAGAACACCAATAACTAAATTAAGAAAAAAGTAAAATGAAGAAAAAAAACCAGATAAAATAAAAAACAAAAGTAGCAAGAATTATATAAACTAATTTGAGTATTTAAATATACTCGAGTAAATGCTTATTGGTATATATATATATATATATATATATATATATATATATATATGCATATGTCATGACAAAAAAAAATTGATGAATTATAACAACATTACAGCAGGGATGGGCATAATTTTATTTATAAATAAAAATACGAATTTATTCGTACTTCATATATTTGTAAATACGAATATAAATAAATTCGTATTCATAAGTGTGAATACGAATTTATTTTTATTCACATATATTTAATATAAAAATACAAATAAACTTTTATTCGCAAATTTTTCTGCGAATACAAATAAATTCACAGAAGAAATTGTAAATAATCGAAAAAATGTGAATATTTACAAAAAATCAAGTGATTACAAAAAATCACATTAAAATATACGGATAAAAATTTATTCACATTATAATTTGTGAATAAAAATTTATTCACAATAAAATTCGCAAATAAATTATGAATTTATTCGTATTAAGATGATATTACGAAAGTTATTGAAGGTGGGGGTCTTCCGTTAAAAAAAAAAGTAAGGCGTTTAACGTCTAGGTTATTAGCGCCTAGATTTTTTTAGCCTTAGTCCGCCGTTGCACCACCAGCCATGCTGCAGTGACCCATCAAGGGGGAAAAAAACCTTCAATAACTTTTTTTTTTTTTTTAACGGAAGACCCCCACCTTCAATAACTTTCGTAATATCATCTTAATACGAATAAATTCATAATTTATTTGCGAATTTTATTGTGAATAAATTTTTATTCACAAATTATAATGTGAATAAATTTTTATTCGTATATTTTAATGTGATTTTTTTGTAATCACTTGATTTTTTGTGATTATTTACAATTTTTCATGTGAATTTATTTGTATTCGCAGGAAAATTTGCGAATAAAATTTTATTTGTATTTTTATATTTAATATATGTGAATAAAATTAAATTCGTATTCATACTTATGAATACGAATTTATTTATATTCGTATTCACAAATATATGAAGTACGAATAAATTCGAATTTTTACTTATAAATAAAATTTTGCCCATCTCTGCATTACAGAAATAAGAGGATCAAGTTAAAAAATAAAGAATGATGTAAATTAATTCAAGTTATTTTAAAGTTTATATTTTGTTATATAAGTTCAGTTTTTTAAAGTGTTCGAGTATTGTGTTGATATATGGACTAACTTCAGTCAGTAAGTCGTGAGGAATGTCTAAGTCAGTACGCAGTCTACAGTCTGTCAGTATGTGTTTAATTGTAGAAGTCTCATTACAACTTGCTCAGGTTGGTCTCTGCTTTTTTTCCCATTAAGTACGAATGGGTTAGATGGCAGTGTCCAATACGAAGCCTAGTCAAAATCACCAGCTCACAATAGATTTCCATTAACATTGCTACGGCAACGTTTTTCGAAATATTTCTACTTCAGAGCACACTTGTAAATAGACAAGTCCGTCACTCAGGCATAATAAGCACATTTTTCAGCAAGGTGTTTAGTTTAAACCCCAAATTCTAATCGATCCTTAGGTAAGAAACCCGCTTATGACGTGAACCTTATGATGTAGTCCGGAAGTGCCGAGAAGAAATGCCTACGTTTCACAACTTATAGGTCACGAAAGTAACGGTGGTTTAAATTTTTTATACAAAAAGATTATTTTTATACGTTGTCTAATTTTAAAAATCAAGGTCGTGAACCAGCAGAAGCCGTCCACCGGAACTGTTATATTGGGGAAAATTCGCAACGTGCTTGCTCGGGATTTGAACTCAGGTCCTCCAGTATATTTGCTCTATTACTGAGCTAACCTAGCCCCTCCCCCCAAAGATTAAGACAAAACATTAACTCTTTCACACACTAAGGATATGAACGGAAACGCGCTAAGATATGTATAAGAGTAAAACGTTTTTTTTATTATTATTTTTGTCCTTACGATGCGCGACATCCATGATGCAGCCGGTAAATTTCTTAATGGGCCCTGAAATGAGAAAAAGCCATGCTGCCAGAGGGACTCGCACCCATCTCCCGCAGGAGATCCAAGGCCTTACCACTAGACCACGGGGAGACCCCTGTAAAACTTGTTATATTTATTGTAGACATAGCCTTACTTAGAAATGAGTGTATTTCAGTTATGAATGGTGTAATGTAACAAAAATATAACCTGAAACTCGGATTGTACATAAAAAAATCTTATCTTCTTCTTCTTTTTTTATTTAACAGCGTATCAACTGCTGGACTATTAACGCTGGGCTAAATGTTGTCACCCTTTAATAATGCCAAGGGCACGTGGTTTTTCCTGGAAATCGCCCACCAAAGGGCTGGGTGACCTAATACTTGAATAACTTCGGTGACCTAAGGGAAAACAACTAAAACAAAAAATGCCGAATTTATAAAGGACGGTGTGGGAGAGTGTATAAAAAGTTGCAAACAATTACCGATCCTCAATATTCCACCAGCCCATAACCGAAAAAGTGTTTTAGTAACATCTCAGGTATCTTACTTATTCATAACTCAAGCCATGTAAAATTCATCGAACTGCCTCCGGGCACACTTTCTCAGAATTTGTTTTCAAATAAACTCAAGCTATCGGATTTCTTATTACTAAGCACTTATAAGTATGAATTTAGATTCAAATAGTCTTCTACGTGGATAATTCGTTTTAATATTTGCGAAACAACGACACGAATTGATGTCCTGTATAAGATAATGAAATATACCAAGGTTTGTAATTTATTGAATGTGGCTTGCATAAACCTGTAGCTTCTCCTATTCACATGAAAGCAACAAATAAACTCCGAATTGAAGGAACTACGTCATCTTAGCACATTTCCAGAATTCCTTTTTCCTCGTGTTACTTGGAAAGCTTCGAAAAGAAACTTAACATTTCTTTTGATATTTTTCTAAAAAAAGTCAAACATCTAATCCAATGACATCTTGAAGAACAATAATGTTTTGGGGGCCATTATACTCACAAATGCGAAAATTACGGAAAACTCCATTATAAACTTCAAAACATTGATTTTACAATTGACATCGTTTCTGATTTTACGTATACTGTTTACTGGCTAAGCCACTATTTTCATGACCTGTGGTTTCTGAAACGTGAAATTTACTAGCCGGCACTTTGAGAGTGCGTCATCGCGTCGACATAAAAAGCTTCTAACCTCGACTTTTGTGCGGTTATCTTTCAAAACACGTCCAGGGCAGATATGAAAACATGTGGATACCCCACTAAGTGCTTATCCCAGTACAGTATAAACACCCTCCTTGCTTGAGAACTGAGCTCCACATAATATTGTAAGTTCGATGATTAATCGTCAAATAAATTTGATGTCACTCCAGGCGATGGAGGTAATCCAGGCTTATGTAAATTTTAATCTGTATTAAGAAAAAAGGCTAAATATTGTGAAGGGAATAAATTTTATTCTTCCTTCTTATCATTATTTTTGGTATGTGTCTATCAACAGAAAGGTTAATGAAAAAATAAAACTTACTGACCATTAAACAATCAACCGTTACTTAGAAAAATACAAATTTACTAACTTAAGCATATACACTTGTGGTGACTATAACAAACAAACCTACATACACTTAATTTATGAATGCTAAATAACTGAAGACTATAGGACGAAATTAAAACATACTATAAAAAAAGACCGACTCGCAGGAACTGTAGTTACTTTGTTTAGATCATTCTTAATGTAAACACATATTCCAAAGAAAAGCAAGATTGTCGGCAAGGCACAAGAAACTATCCTAAGCGGAAATGACTCTTTCCGCCGTTCCAAGTTTCGCTCTACGAAGACTCTATTACGAATATGTTTCTAATTGACTTAACTTGCTTTACTAACCTACCCATTTTAGTGTTAAATGCAATTAAAAACACTTACCTACTCATTTTACTGTTAAATGCAATTAAACAAAATAAAATTGTACAAGAAAATTAGAACGTAGTGTTATATTTTAATGTGCTACGCCACATACAACCCCAAAATATAATTATATTTCTACTATAGCATTTGGCTGCATGACTTACTACAGGTAAAATATCTGTCAACTCTTGATTTATGAAGTGCAATAAAAGCCTACCTGCCTGGTAGCTCGACCCGGGCAGGTGTCTGACCCTACACAGAGTGTTCTCTTTCACATTCCCTTTCAGCAGGAACTGCGTCATCTTAAGACGTATCCGGTGTCATCCATAACTTAAAATAGAACTAAAATGTTTTTGTTTTATTTTATGAAAATTGCTAACACCCAGAGGTTAGAAGCGGAAATTCCTCAATCTAAAGCAAGACTCTCAAAGTCAATTAAAAATATTAGTTTGTTTTCATCTTTCGTTAAAAATTATAAATCTCTTTTCCATTTTCTTATCTTGTTTTACTCCTACTAGAAGCAATAATAAAATAACAAGAAATAAAAACAGGCAAAAAGAACCGTTCAAATAAACGAAAGTTTTATGCACTTATTTCTCCGATTGACATCGCTTCATCAAAAAATTCTTCACAATCTTTTTTGTGGAGCATTTAGTAAGCTTTCTAATGGTAACCTTCCACTTACCTAGATTCTCAACCGTTTTCGAGATATTAAGGAAAATATACGGAGGAGGCCTAATAGATATTCATACGGCATCTGAGAATCCCAAGATTCCGTAAAAACAAAATATTGTTTCTACTTATACGTATTCTGTTTTATTGACAAATACATTTGACATAAGCAATTACAAAAATAACGAGCAGTGAAAAAAAGACTGCGGGAAGCACACAAATAGATCCGTTTATATAAACGAAAATAACTAACTAAGTTTTGAGCGCTTATATCTCCTAATATGAACATTCCATCAAAAATTCCTTCAAAAAATTTTTTGTAGAAAATTTAGCAAGCTTTCGAACTGTTAAATTTCACTTTCCACGATTTCCAAACCGTTTTCGAGATATTAATGAATGTATACGAAGTTACCAAAACTTTTCATGTCTGTTAATAAAATATTTTATTCAAACCCTTCCTTTACTCCAAACGTAACCAAAATTTCAACATATTAGTGTTGATGAAATTTGAACATGCAGAAAATGTTTCAACTGAATCCCATAATTCTAAGTACCAAAATCAAAGACAAAAAGAACAGTTCGAATAAGCGAAATCAATTACTTTAAAGCTTTAAGCACTTATTTCTCCGATTGACATCGCCTAATCAAAACTTTCATCAGAACCATTTTTGTCGAGCATTTAGTAAGCTTTCTAATGGTAACGTTCCGATTACCAAGATTCTCAACCTTTTTCGAGATATTAAGGAAAGTATACAAAGTTACCAAAATTGTTTATGTCTGTTAATAAAATATTTTATTCTAACCCTTCCTTAACTCCAAACGTAACAAAAATTTCAACATATTAGTTTTAATGAAAGTAGAACATGCAAAAAAATGTTTCAACGGAATCCCATGATTCTAAGTACCCAAAACAAAAACGGTATTCAAAAACTATTTTTCCAATTTTCTCGAAAACGGTTAAAGCTATCGCCTTGAAAATGGTTCCATTCGTTTTGCTAGCCCAAGAAGCCTATAAAACGAGTACTTACAAGCTTATGAACTCAAAAACGTAAGTGTTACGATTTTTTTTGCGCGAATTTCGCCCCAAACGCCATCTTCCAGTGGACGGATTCTGCTGGTTAACGAACTTGACCTTTCAAATTAGACGAAAGATTTTTGTACCAAATTTCATCAAAATCGGACCATTCGTCTTCGACCTAAAGAGCGAACAGACAAATATATATATATATATATATATATATATATATATATATATATATATATATATATATATATATATATATATATATATACAAATTTGAACCACCATCATTTTCGGTCTCTAGGGGTTCTGAAACGCAAAATTTTCTAGTCGGCACTTCCGGATTGTTTCATTGTATCAACCTTATAAGCGGGGTTCCCCCCTATGGGGGAGGGAGGAACCGCGCTAAAATATAGTGTCCAATAAGCCCGAAAGAGTTGCATGATAATCAGCCCTTTGCTCTACAAAAATCTACCAAATCAATACAAGAGGACAGGATTAAAATATTAAATTTAAGAAACTGTGAATTGTTGGTAATCAATAGGTGATTCACTTAGGCAAAATAAATCTTTAGGCAACTATATTTTAGCTGCCCGTTCATGACTTCGGCCTTATGTCGTAGTCTGGAGGTGCCGAAGAGAAATGTCCAAAGTTTCAGACCACATCGGTATCCTTGTCATAAAAATCAACACGGATTCCCAGTTTTTTAATGAATTCTTTCTGAATTCGTTCTTTTTCGGTTTCTTCAATAGGAAGAGCTGTTTTTGTGTTTCTCCAATTATAAAAAATACAAGGAATAAACATTTTAATAAAGACGAACTAACAAAAAAATGTAATTATCCTTTTTTTGAAATTATGCAGGATATTTTAAATTAATTACAATAACTACAAAAAGAGGAAAAAGGGGGAACTCAACTTACAGGTCCGCCATCTTAAGCTAGGATAAGCGCTTTACACAAATTTGTTATTCGGTGTGACAGGTGTCCGCTTATCTATTTTTTATTTTTATTTTTTTTTTTTTTTAGGAGCAGGTACTGTTATAAAGTAGTTCGTCTTCATGTCTACTTAAAGGATGTAAACAATCTATCAATCAAATGCGGTTTAACAAGCTCAAAATAATGTTACAAAAATGTGGAATGATCTTACATCAGCCAGAGAAATAATACTATCATGTTTAAACATTTTTTTTAATGGAAAAAGCGAATAGGGTTTAATTTTTTGACTAAACAAGGCTAAAACACAATAACAATTAACTCCAGAAATGGACATTGCATTTTGGTGTTTTTTCCTTGTTTTCCCCACAATGCTCCGCTAGCCAAATCAATGTAAAGATATATATTTAACTATAACGAAGATACTCGTAAATAAATGGTTTTTTTTTTATACAATTAAAATGTAAAAGAAAATGAAATATAAAAATTGTATTTTATATGCAAACCATGTAATAAATGTACATGGAGAATAAAACCATGGAGAATAAAAGCCTGGACTTTCTGGCGATCTCGAGGCAAAACTCAAACGCCTCATGAACTGTTTCATTCGTTTTATCCTCGGGATCCCCAGAGATTCCCACATATCACATTTCTACCAGGAGCTAAATTTGCTATTCCCTCTTTATCGTCGTCAGTACTTCCTCGGCTCAGTGCTTTACCAAGTAATTCAATCCCGTAGACCTTCTTATATTTTTCAACTTCTTAAATTTAAATCCTCGGTTCACTCCCGTAACACCCGATCTCGTCCTTCCGATCTTTATATTCCTTCCCACCGAACAGAAATATTCGAAAAATCATTCGTCACCCGTGCCACCTCGCTATGGAATTCCTTGCCTTCGTTTGTCCGCCATTCTACCAACCTAGAAACCTTTAAATCCCGGCTCTTCCACCACCTTCTATCCCTCCAAGTTTGACCCAACACCTAGTCTATATTGAAGCTGTACACTATATATTGATACTGATAGCATTTATAAGTTTTTAAGTTTATACGTAAAATTCAAAATTATTTTGTAATTTCAAAATTATTCCTATGGGACTTCTGTCCCGGAATAAGAATAAAACTTTTCATTCATTCATTCATTAACCCCTCTCTATAGGGCTACTGTATTCAGAAAATAGAAAAAAATAATGATAAATTTCACAAAGAGAGAAACTGTGTTTTGTCCCTGGTTTGGTATATCAAAACGAATCTGCTCCCCAACGTTATCCTGTTTTGAAACGTGAGTCTGTTGTTTGTTCAATTCTGATATCATAATCCTCATAGATTAAAATAAAGAAGTTGAAAAAGTCACATACAATCAATCACTCCCAAACTGGTGTTGGTGACCTTTCCAACGAAGGATCAAGGGAAAAATATTCTTACCAAACGTGTTCATAAAATTAAGCCACCGATTGCCACTGTTTCAAAAATATCCTTCAGAATCTCTCGTATCCTTACTGCAAACTAGTTTAAGGAATATTCTCAAATTTAAAAAAAAGAAAAAAAGAAAAGAAAAAAACGCTTGACAGAACAACAGCAAAGTAATTAATATTGAGCCTACATGTTTTAGCGCGTTTCCTCTCTCTCTTTTGGAAGAAATCCCGCTTATAACGTCAACCCTAAGAACCAATAATCCAGGATTTGATCTTTCGTGAAAAATATAAAACGCGGCACAAGAGGAAAGTGACAGTAGTATCCTAAGTGGCAATGGATCCCACCCCCTTCTCAACGTTCGCTCTCGGAAACACTGTTACCAATACGTTTCTCATTTTCTTACCATGTTTTACTAAAATACTTATTTTACTGTTAAAACTGCAATTTAAAAAAAAAAAACAATTAAAAAGTGAGTTAGACAGAGACAAACATCCCTTCAAAGGAAAAAAACAAAATCGTTCAAACTTTTATGCGCTTATTTCTCCGATTGACTTGACCACATCAAAAAGTGCTTAACCTTTTTGTGGAGAATTTAGGAAGCTTCCGAACGGTCACCTTCCACTTACCACGATTTTGCACTCGTTTTTGAGATATTCAAGAAAATATAAGAAGGTCCCAAGACTTTTCATGTCTATTAATAAATTATTATTTAAATTTTAACGTCCATTTATTATTAACTACGAATTTTAGGACGGGTTATCTATAGGTTACCACCCTTTTCTAGTCAGGATAGGGGTGATGCCTTTTCTTTTTTTCGAAAGAAAAGCCACCACCCCTAGTGGGAATCGAACCCACGACCTTTGGCACGGAGTGTTAAGTGCTCACGCCTTAACCCTCACGGCCATCGGGTCTCCTCTATTAATAAAATACTTTCTTCTTTTTTTCTTTTTTTTTTAATAAAAAAATATCTATTAATAAAATACTTTTTTTTTCGAATAGTTACTTAACTCCAAATGTTTCCAAAATTTAAATATCTTAGTTAAGATAAATTTCAAACATGTGGAAAATATTTCAACTAAATCCAACGATTCTAAGTACCCAAACGGAGAATTAGTTTGAATTGTGTGTATTTGTATACCCTTGTCTCGAATACGGATACAGATACCATCTTGAAAATTGTTTAATTCGGTTTCCTACGTTAAAGAACCTATGATAAAAGTACCTGGAAGCATAATAACGCAACGTGGATACTACGATTTTTTTCGAGCCATTTTTGGAGGGCAAATTCTGCTGGCTGATGAACTTGACCTTTCAAATTAGACGAGAGATTTTTGTAGCAAATTTCATTAATATGGGGCCATTTTTCAGCTTTTGAGAGAGCGAACAGACATGTGTATATATATTCTTGATTTATGGGTTCAGAAACATTAAATTTTCTAGTCGGCATTTCAGGATTGCATTATGAGGACAACCTCATAAGCGGGTTTCTTCCCTAAGGAGTGAGGGGGGAACCGCGCTAAAATACCGTCGTTTACATTGCATACACGAGCACGTGTCTGTATCATTTCGATGAAAGTCCATTTTGATTTAATACTTAAGTTCTTTCCATAAACGAAAACGTTCGTTAACTAGTATCGTCCGCCAACTAGAATTATTTTTAGAAACATTCGCGCGAAAACAGATGTACTATTTTGCGTTTGTAGGCTGCAAGATAAACTGTTTTTAGCTATAAAACCAAATAAAACAACTTTCAAGACGATATCGGTCAGATCTAGGTTTATGGTTTTAGGGAAACTTTCACTTTTCCTACATCTATCCAGACTATGTAAATATATTCTTCAGTCCGTTTGAAAACCTAGGATAAGTTAAAAAAGAGTAAAAAGTCCGACTCGCAGGAACTGCGTCATGTTAGCGCGGTTACGTACATCTCGAAGAAATGGAATAGATTAGCATCACAAATCACAGGAAACTGACAGTAGCCAACTTACACAGAAGCGGATAATTCTTAATCTGTAAAAGTCAATACACTTATGTACTGAGAACTTACGTCAATACAATTATTACTTACTCTTCGACTACTGCTGAGAAGGCTCTATTCTAAACAACCAAAAATTCGTTGTCATTTTAAGTATCTTGTTTTACTAGCAAATTCGATTTACTGTTATAATCAACTGTAAATATGTGCTTCATGGCGAATAAAATTCCATTCTGTCGTGGGTTAAATCTTTCTATAAAATAAGAAATAATGATAACTTCAGTTGGAGGCTATGAGGAAGGTTATATAGACCGGAGAATTCAAAACAAACTACGTCATCATGATTAGCCACAGCCATCTTGATTACCACAGCCACTTCAAACTTATTACAGTTACCTTTCACAGTTTCTTAGCTTATTTTACTACAATATTAATTTTACTGATAAATGCAATTTAAAACAAGAAACAACCAATTAAAAAGTGAGATAAATAAAGAGAAAACCCCTTTCAAAACAACAAAACAAACATTTTTTAAGTTTTAAGCGCTTATATCTCTGATTGACGTTGCCCCATCGAATATTGCTTCAGAACCTTTTTTTGTAGAGAATTTAGTAAGCTTTCGAATGGTCACCCTCCACTTACCACAATTTCCCTACCGTTATCGAGATATTTACGAAAAATGTATGAAGATCCGAAAACTTTTCATGTCTATTAATAAAATAATTTTTTTCGCATACTTCCTTAACTCCAAATATAACCAAAATTTAAACATCTTAGTTGGGATTAATTTCCAAGATGTAGAAAATAGTTCAATTGAATCCCGCGATTCTAAGTACTCACAAAAAAATAATGACTTACAAAAACTTTGATTCCACTTTTCTCAGAAACGGTTACAGATATCGCCTTAAAAATGGTTTCATTCGTTTTCATATGTTAAGAAACCTATAAAACAAGTACCTGCAAGCATATAAACTCAAAAACGTAAGCGTTACGATTTTTTTTGCGCGAATTTCGCCCCAAACGCCATCTTCCAGTGGGCGGATTTTACTGGTGAACGAACTTGACCTTTCAAATCAGACGTCAGATTTTTGAACCAAATTTCATCAAAATCGGACCATTTTTGAGCTTGCTGGAGCGCGAACAGACAAGCATATATATAAATATATACATATATATATATATATATATATATATATATATATATATATATATATATATATATATATACATTTATATATATATATATATATATATATATATACAAATTTGGGCCACCTATATTTCGTGATCTATAGGGTCTGAAACGTGAAAGTTTCTAGTCGGCACTTCCGGATTGCGTCGTGAGGTCAACCTCATAAGAGGGTTCTCCCTATGGAGATAGGGAGTAACCGCGCTAAAATAGCCATAGTAGGTCTAAGGGTCTTTGTTTTATTATTTCCTTCTTTCCCAATTAAGTGTTGTTAAAATGAAAATTTGGCGCTTTATAACGTACCTTAGAACATACGAAAAATTGTATAATTAAACTCATGTCTTTAATTTTCTACAAAAGACGACATGAATGTGTCGGCAGCGTCCGTTACGTTCCACTAAGATGGGTTCTTTTGAAGTTTACATTTTTGTTTCCAGTAAAATGAGGAAGTAAATGTAATAATTCAGAAAAAAATCTGTATTTTTTTCTCTGTTTTACGTTATATTCGTTCCTACGGCATGCTTTTTAAATCGCGGAAATAAAATACAACTGTTGTGGAATCGCACAAGTATAACGCCTTTCTGAGTTTCGTGTTTTCACTAATGGATTATGCTACACTTTCATATATATATATATATATATATATATATATATATATATATATATATATATATATATATATATTTGTTATATATTTGTTAGCCCTCTTTATGTACTATTGGCATGCAATATTTAGCCAGAACAATTAATTATTGTTGAATAAATAGATTAATTAAATATATAATGGATATTTAATTACATTTATTATTTTTTATAATAAAAATCTATGTTGTGTAACAAATTGCTTGTTTGTTTTCAAGAAATTTGGCTTCATAAAGCACGAAACACGTCGGTTGTGTTGTAGTAATAATGCAGTTCATTGCAGTAACGATTCCCCCCTATGA
Source organism: Gonocerus acuteangulatus (assembly GCA_946811695.1). Taxonomy (NCBI): domain Eukaryota; kingdom Metazoa; phylum Arthropoda; class Insecta; order Hemiptera; family Coreidae; genus Gonocerus; species Gonocerus acuteangulatus. Next base: position 7,877,914 of record OX328132.1, on the reverse strand, counting down.
TGGAAGAAAATATTGTAGGTATACTTCATGTGTGTGTGTGTATATATATATATATATATATATATATATATATATATATATATATATATATATATAAGGTGAGTCAATAGGTTCGTGGACATTAAAAGCATGCATGGGATTCGTGGGGGGGGGGGGCGAGGTTAGCTCAGTGGTAGACCACTGGACTCATATGCTGGAGGACCTGAGTTCAAATCCCGAGCAAGCACTAAAGATTTTTTCTTCTAGTGTCGTCTTCGCTCATGCGTTGAATTCGGTCTCCCTGACCGTCCCTAGGCCAACCCAGCCTTTAATTAATTTAATAATGGGTACCTTGGTGCTAATGACTCTAGCAGTCGAAGCGCCAAGGGGAAAATCAGGCGGTCGGAGCATAGTACTGGCCACACTATCTCCCTAGTATGCCGTATGGTCATGAATCAGATACCTCTTCAGTATCTGCCCCTCAGGGCCCTCGTGGCATGTTACGGGACTGATTTTTTTTTTTTTTTTTTATCGTGACCGAATACTAGACTAATAAGATTTCGAGCCTTTCGACACACACCTTCGTTTGACAAAATATTATTAGTCAGTCAGTCACCAATTTTTATACCTAAATTTATTTCCGTGTGGCTAATCTGCCAGATTTCCAGCGATTATTAATTAATGGTATACCTGGTGGTTAATAGTATCAGTGTAAGGACTGTCCACAAATGGTTTAAAACATTTAAGTTTGAGGAAGGGGCATTTATAATTAAACCCGTTCACATCGTCCAGTTAATTTTAATAAAGACGTTCTTAAAAATCTTGTGGGGTCAGCCCATGTATTAAAAACCGCTCGCGAACGGTATATATATCAAGGAAGTATTGTTCATTATTTTCTTATGGAAAATACCATTATTATTATTATTATAGAAGTTTTGTTACAAATTAAAAGTCATGGACACAATCTCGTTAACAAACACATGCACATAATATGTCCTGTGTTTGAGAGTATTTTGTCCAACATGGATGTCGGCTGATTTAATGGATTTTTATGGTTTTATTTATGCAAAATTTTAATTGCATTAAAACATAAATTGGAATTTAATCATGTATAAACTTGGTTTATGAAGGTCCTTTATTAAAATTGATACACTTTCACGTAATGTACAGAAGGAAGAATTTATTACTTAATGGAGTATAATTACCATAATTCGTAATATCGTTATACTACACTGCTAATACTTGCTATTTATAACATGAAGCATTTTAATAAGTAATTTTTAATGTTAGTAGTATATTGAATTTACCTAACCGAATAATTTTTTCTTTATCTTATTTTCTAAAATCTCATTATAAGTCCTACTTATCATTCTTTGAACAATGTTCTATCAAATTAGTGTTAACGACAATTATTCAGTGTTTTCATAAATTTAAGTGGAAAAAAAAATGTAAGACAAATTTCTGAGAAATGTTAGTTTTATATGCTACCCAATTCATTGCATATTTTCTGTTATCGCTATGAAAAATTTCTACAAAATTTCGTGAACGTGTAAAAACATCCTTAAGAAGGAATTAAGTAAAGGGGGTAAAAATTATAATTTTCGAACCCTTTATTTACATAATTCCTTTAAGGAATGATAATTATCATTAGAAATTCCCAGGAATTGTTTGGAATTGAAACAATATTATTATTAATTTTATGTTGATTTTTTGTGAAAAATGTAAACACCTACTCCAATAACATTTAGAAAAAAACAAGGATTTATGCACCACAATGCACAGGAAACTGACAGTGGCTGATGCCACTATGGATATAAACGGAGCCGGGCTGAAATGAAGCAGTTCCTTTCTTTAGATTGTAATGATGGACAGCAGCAGATCAACGATAAAAGCGTGGATCTAGGAAAGGCGAGACTATTCATTCCATAATCCTCGTGAGTTTATGCTGACCTTTAGATTGTAATGATGAACAGCAGCAGATCAACGATAAAAGCGTGGATATAGGATAGGCGAGACTATTTATTCCATAATCTTCGTGAGTTTATGCCGATCTTTAGATTGTTATGATGAACAGCAGCAAATCAACGATAAAAGCGTGGATATAGGATAGGCGAGACTATTCATTCCATAATCCTCGTGAGTTTATGCCGATCTTTAGATTGTAATGATGAACATGATCAGATCAAGGATAGAAGCGTGGATCTAGGAAAGGCGAGACTATTCATTCCATAATCCTCGTGACTTTATGCCGATCTTTATATTGTAATGATGAACATGAGCAGATCAACGATAGAAGCGTGGATCTAGGAAAGGCGAGACTATTCATTCCATAATCCTCGCGGCTTTATGCCGATCTTTATATTGTTAGGATGAACAGCAGCAGATCAACGATAGAAGCGTGGATCTAGGAAAGGCGAGACTATTCATTCCATAATCCTCGCTAGATTATGTCGATCTTAAGTTCGTAATGGTGAACAGGAATAGGAGATCGATAAAAGCGTGGATCTAGGAATTGCGGGTTATTTATCCTGGGCTCAGCCCCCGGCTTTCATGGGAGATTATCCCATTGTCTGATCCTCCCCGGCACAAATCCCCACAAGAACCAAGCTTTGTTCTCCCTCCCTAGATCGTTGGCCTAATTTGGAGATTTTTAGGGGAAATGTTAATACTTTAATAGCTTAAGCTTCCCCTCTTAACCCTCTCCCCTCGGGAAACAAATCCAGCTTATGTTGTTTTTCTATCCGTCGAAAAAGACATTTAACTTCCAAAATTAATGACCAACATTCTACAAGATATGTATTATATATTATTAATGTATTTGAAAAACTACATAATTGGCTACATGCAATATTTGTATTTGGTTTTCAATTTATTTAAGTCCTAATGTGTAAATCGCAAGTCGTGTCCATTTTAATACTACACCATTATATCATAAAGATTTTAAATTAACCCTTTATGAAATTATCAAGTTTACTGCTAGATTATTTTTCGGGATTCCGATGTTGGGTGAGTTAGTGGTCTTAGTCGAGCACAATAATTGGTGACATAGGTAAAAAGAAGCGGGAAATTACAAATTTTGCTATAGATGGTCGCAATTACGCACAGGTGTCAATCCTAGGCAATAGCATAAACTACGAGTTCTATCTTGGTTCCTTTAGTAATTTATGAACAATTTCTAAAAAGTTATTTTATTACAAGCAACCAACAAAATGAATGGCTACGAAGTGATTTCAATTTTCTGTTGTATATGTATTATTCTATAATTGGATGTATATATATGTAATTATTGTGTTGAGCGAATCACCTTAGTTACTGGTGCTCTTAAATAAATAAACGAATCACAAAATAATATCAAAGAACTTAAGAAAAACGATTTCTAGATGGGGGAATCGCTCTCAAATGGTAATTAAAATGCAGTTTTCTGAACAAAAATTAAATAATACCCCAGTCATAATAAATATATATATATTGGATGGAACGGCATTTTTCTCCAGCGGTGGTACTCCTTCTCACATCTTCCTGGAATATTTCGATGGGTTCACCTCCATCTTCGTCAGCCAGATAATTGTTGTTTCTTTCTCGGTGATTGTCGAGGGAATGCCACCGAGGAAGAACCTACAATGCCTAGCTGACGAAGATGGAGATGAACCCATCGAAATAGTCCAGGAAGAAGTGAGGAGTACGACCGCTGGAGAGAAATGCCGTTCCATCCAAAAATATGATCCCAGCGACGATAAACAAACATCAAACATATATATATATATATATATATATATATATATATATATATATATATATACAAAAATAACAAGATAAAAAAATCTATTGTTTTGAATAACGAATTTAGAAAAGGGCTGATAGGGGAAATGACCCGTGAAGACCAGACTGGAAAACAAAAAAATAATTTACAGTCACAAAGGGTTCACAGGAGCGGACACTGTAGATTTTGGGAGGGTTAGTTTTGTTGCCCTTTAAGAAATCAATAAATCCGTAGATCTAGAAAAGGCGATCCTAACCCCCAATCATTCAATAAACCTCGCTAGATTATGCCAATCTTCAGTTTGTTAGTAGAGAACAGAAGTAGGTGAGCCTGTGAAAGAGTGAACAGACAAATATATATATATATATATATATATATATATATATATATATATATATATATATATATACATGTACAAATTTGAGCCATCGTTATTTTCGAGATCTATGATTCTGAAACGTAACATTTTCCAGTCAGCAATTCCGGACTCCGTCATGAGGTCAATCTTGTAAGCGTGGTTCCTCCCTATAGAAGGAGGGAGGAACCATGCTAAAGAGGACCAACTGAAAATAAATCTATATATATATATAAAAATCACGTGTCTGTCTGTTTTTCTGTTTGTTTGTTCCTTATACAAATCCACACCGTTTGACCGATGTTAACCAAACTTGGAATAATGGTAGGTCTTGATATGAGAAATCTCCTAGGCTAGGTCAAAAAAATCTACCAGCTGTCTGTCTGTATGTTTGTCCCTTATACAAATCCACACCGTTCGTCCGATTTCGACTAAACTCGGTACACATGTAGATCTTAATCTCGGGAGTGTCGTAGGCTAAGTCAAAAACGTCTACCAGCTGTCTGTCTGTATGTTTGTCCCTTATACAAATCCACACCGTTCGTCCGATTTTTACGAAACTTGGTATACATGTATGTCTTGATACGGGGGGTGTTATAGGTTAGGCCAAAGTCGTCTAGGACTCACAGTTGGGAGGCCACGGGTTCATAACAGTTACAGATTCGTGTTATTAGATTTTAATAATACTTATTTGGTGTCTAATTTATTTAGGCTTTTCTATACGCAGAAAGTAGGCGTAGCATGGCACGCCGGGTAACGGCTAGTAAACTATAAAAATTTCAGTCAAAAGTAGCGTTTGATCGTGTATTGTGGTGACCGATACTCTAGTTGTTGAAAGAATACAATTGTCCTAAAGACCTATATAAATTAATCTTCTGCGTTCGAGAAAGTCTTATCGGAATCAGCGTTAAATGTCGAGCGAGCTAAAGTACTAGGTTTTGCAACTTTTCTTGAAAATAAGTTTTTTTTATTCAGGCAGATGAGTCAGTCTATCGTCTTAGACAATATATACTCCTCGGCGCAATTTAATCAAAATCAGTCAATTTGAGCACACAGACAAATGTATAAGTAGGACATTTTACAAGTTTACGAACGGTTGCTTCTCATTCCCACAAATTCTCGACCGATGTCCTATTCAAGGGGGTACATATTTTTCTTAGACGAAAAATCAAAATTATTAGACGAAAATTTTATCTGTAATGTCATATACATTAATTTCTGTTTTACAAAGAAGTATTGCCAAGATTCTTTTCTTTTTTTTTAACTTACAATTTATCTTCCTGAGTGTGATCAAGATATGATTTATTTTTGCATTTAACTTAATTTCATTTTGCCATCAGCTGAAGCATGATGTATATGAGAGTGAATATTTAAATCATGTTACGTACACTTACGAAATTATTTAATGCAGAAAATGTAATAAATTATACATTCATTAAAATTTATTACCGGCAAGTTTGGCTTCTGCACAATCACAGAACCCTTGCATTACCTGTAAATTACTTTCATATAATATTTACAGAATTAATAAATCCGTTTTTGTCATAAAGCATCATTTAAATGAACATCAGTAGCGTGAAGCTGGAGGATTAATGGCAAGCTGTAATAAATACCATATACCAAGACATTTTTTAAAATTCTATCCATAATTCTTTACTGAAATGTTCAATTGAAAATTGTTAAAAAATATAATGTTATTTTGAGCGAGGTTCCTCCCTCCGTCCATACGGTGGAAACCCGCTTATGAGGTTGACAATCTGGAAGAGCCAACTAAAGAATTTAACTTTTCAGAACGTATAAATCTCGAAAATAACGGTGGTTCGAATTTGTATAAATATATATTTATACAAATTCGAACCACCGTTATTGTGTATATATTCGGTGGTTCGAATATACACAATAACTACCATTATTGTGTTTATTCGAACCACCGTGTGTATATATTTGTCAGCTCGCTCTGACAACGAATTAAACGAACGATTTTTATACCAAATTTCATCAAAATCGGTCCATTTTTGAGCCTGTGAGAGAGCTAATGAATGAAAAAGTCCGACTCGCAGGAACTGCGTCATCTTAGCGCGGTTACGTACATCTCGAAGAAATGGAATAGATTAGCATCACAAATCACAGGAAACTGACAGTTGCCAACTTACACAGAAGCGGATAATTCTTAATCTGTATAAGTCAATACAATTATGTACTGAAAGCGTACTTACTCTTTGACTTCTGCTGAGAAGGCTCTATCCCCAAAAAAACATAAATGTGAAATAGAGGCCAAGTTCCTGCCACCACAAAGAAACATTCCCTTCCTCAAAAATATCCCCTCCTAAAACCCCCCAAAAACGCCTTACCATTCTACACTCCAAAAAAAGTAGTATGGGTTGGTGTATTAATTCAACCAAAAATATTTGCCAATACAAGAGATGATACAAGAAAGAAATGGCCAAGTTCATTACTTGGAAGACCTCATAGTTACTTACTAAGAACAGTAAAGACACTTCAACTGACCTTTAAAAACAACAGTAAAAATACTTATATCCAGTTACTAAAATATCACTTTCCTCAACCAGGTATATTCTTAAACTTGGCAATGTTTAGTTTTTATCTAAAGATAATTTCGGCACAAAAAAAACATTGCCAAGTTTAAGAATATACCTGGTTGAGGAAAGTGATATTTTAGTAACTGGATATAAGTATTTTTATTGTTGTTTTTAAAGGTCAGTTGAAGTGTCTTTACTGTTCTTAGTAAGTAACTATGAGGTCTTCCAAGTAATGAACTTGGCCATTTCTTTCTTGTATCATCTCTTGTATTGGCAAATATTTTTGGTTGAATTAATACACCAACCCATACTACTTTTTTTGGAGTGTAGAATGGTAAGGCGTTTTTGGGGGGTTTTAGGAGGGGATATTTTTGAGGAAGGGAATGTTTCTTTGTGGTGGCAGGAACTTGGCCTCTATTTCACATTTATGTTTTTTTGGGGATCTCATTTCTTTTTTCTAAGTATTAAATAGAATTTAGTTGCCGCATACCTACAGGCTTTTGTACTTCATATAAAACCAGGGTCTTTGGATTCTGCATAAGGTTCTCCTTTCTGCTTGATATTTGATACCAATAATCAACCTACATACATCTAATCACTAGACTAGAAAAGTTAGAAGCTCTTCCAGATGACATTACTCTAGAGGACAAATTGATTGCTCTCTTAACTAAACTATTACACTGTAAAACACAGGAACCTTATCCCGAGGATAAAGATCACAATAGGGAAAGTGTAGAAGGCCTTCAAGAAAAATATAAGAACAAAAATGACTCGACTTTGAAAAACTTAGTATCTGTTTTGAAGTATATTATGCAGTGAACCCCTACGACTTTATTTACTACATTTAAGAAAGAAGTCAGAACTGTTTTTAAGATGCGTCGAACTGTTTTTTAAAACATCAAATATAGGTTCTCCTTACCAAGACGATTCATTTGATACCCCACATGATGGGTTTCAGAAGGAATGATGGCATTTCGATGGAACAAGAAGTAGAAAACGTCATAGGTAATATGACACTCCCGTATCAAGACCTACCTGCGTGCCAAGTTTGAACAAAATAGGCCAAACGGTGTGAATTGGTATAAGGAACAAACATACAGACAGACAGCTGAAAGACCTTTTTTACCTAGCCTAGTGCATTCCCCGGACCAAGGCCTACCTGTGTGCCAAGTTTGGTCAAAATCGGTCAAATGGTGTGAATTTGTGTACGGAACAAACATGCAGACAGACAGCTGATAGACGATTTTGACTAGCCTATGGCACTACCCGGATAAAGACCGACATGTGTGTCAAATTTTGTCAAAACCGGTCAAACGGTGTGTATTTGTATAAGGAACAAACAGACAAACAGACAGCTGATAGACAATTTTTCCTAGCCTATGATTCTCCCCGTATCAAGACCCATCTGTGTCCCATGTTTGGTCAAAATCGGTCAAACGGTACGGATTTGTAAGAGGAACAAACATACAGACAGACAGCTGGTATAAGATTTTTACCGAGCCTGTATGCGTCTCTATTTGTTTCTTAAAACATCAAATATAGGTTCTTCATACCGAGACAATTCATTTGATACTCCACATCATGGGTTTCGGACGGAATGACGGGTTTCCGATGGAAGTACAAAACTGGCACGCCCCCGCCCCGGAAGCGGAGTCAAACACAACTTTTCGCGATTTTTCGATTTTTTCCTTTAATAACACCTTCATATCTATCTTCATGCAAAATTTCAAGTCTCTAGCATCATGGGAAGTGCCTAATAATTTTGATGAGTCAGTGAGTGAGTGAGTGAGTGAGTGAGTGAGTGAGTCCTATAAATCCCGATTTTCGATCGCTTATATCACAGAAACTATTCGATGTAGAATTATGAAAATTTCCAGTTTTACTCACATCCAGTAGTATAATACCTGTGTAAAATTTCATAAATTTATCTTCACCTGGTTGAAAGTTATGAGAGGGTAAAAATCGGCTCTAAGGCCGCCTGTAATATACACACAGTATGCTTAGGCCGGAACTTGGCCTGGCGCACTACCGTGCGCCTAGATTCTAAACAACCAAAAATTCGTTGTAATTTTAAGTATCTTGTTTTACTAGCAAATTCGTCTTACTGTTATAATCAACTGTAAATATATGCTTCATGGCGAATAAAATTCCACTCTGTCTTAGGTTAAATCTTTCTATAAAATAAGAAATAACGATAACTTCAGTTGGAGGCTATGAGGAAGGTTATATAGACAGCAGAATTAAAAACCAACTACGTCATCATGATTAGCCACAGCCATCTTGATTACCACAGCCACTCCAAACTTATTATTACCAATACCTTTCGCCGTTTCTTAGCTTATTTTTGTACTATACTGATTTTACTGATAAATGTAATTTAAAACAAGAAAAAAACAATTAAAAAGAGAAAACCCCTTTCAAAACAACAAAACAAAAATGTTTTAAGTTTTAAGCGCTTATATCTCTGATTGACGTTGCCCCATCGAATATTGCCTCAGAACCTTTTTTGTAGAGAATTTAGTAACCATTCGAATGGTCACCTTCCACTTAGCACGATTTCCTAACCGTTATCGAGATATTTACGAAAAATGTATGAAGATCCGAAAACTTTTCATGTCTATTAATAAAATATTTTTTTTCGCATACTTCCTTAACTCCAAATATAACCAAAATTTAAAAGTCTTAGTTAGGATTAAATTCCAAGTTGCATAAAATATTTCAATACAATCCCGCGATTCTAACTACTCACAAAAATATAATGACTTACAAAAACATTGATTCAACTTTTCTCGGGAACGGTTACAGATATCGCCTTAAAAATGGTTTCATTCGTTTTCTTATGTTGAGAAACCTATAAAACAAGTACCTGCAAGCATATAAACTCAAAAACGTAAGCGTTACGATTTTATTTGCATGAATTTCGCCCCAAACACTATCTTCTAGTGGGCGGATTCTTCTGTTTAACGAACTTGACCTTTCAAATTAGACGACAGATTTTTGTAGCAAATTTCGTTAAAATCGGACCATTTTTGAGCTTGCTAGAGCGCGAACAGACAAGCATATATATAAATATATACATATATATATATATATATATATATATATATATATATATATATGTATATATATATATATATATATATATATATATATATATATATATATACAAATTTGGGCCACCTATATTTTTGTGATCTATAGGGTCTGAAACGTAAAAGTTTCTAGTCGGCATTTCAGGATTGCATCATGAGGTGAACCTCATAAGCGGGTTCTCCCTATGGAGATAGGGAGTAACCGCGCTAAAACGGATCTCGGAACTTGCCGGAGCTAGACCGACGCGAGGGTTCCTAGAAAACCTTCCCTTCCAAGCTAGCCAAACATTTGTTTCGAGGTATTTCATTGAATGGTAGTCAAAGCATGCATATGTTTCCTTTTAGGGGCAGGAAATAGTGTTTCTACTGAGAAAATAAATGTTTCTACTAAGGTACCTGCGATACGCCTGTGATATACATCAGCAAGGATTTACATATTTTTAATTTATTTTATTCGGTACCTAATTTTTACTTAAATATGCAAATAAATACATTAAAAATGGTATATATTATTATATCCTCAAGTAATAAGGTTTTTCAAATACATATGTAAGTGATAGCTTCTAACTGAATTCTCTAATCCAGTGTTTTCTCTAATCCGACTGTAGCCCGGTCCCGACGACGCCGGATTAGGGAGAGTCTACTGTAATTCCTTTAGAGCCTTTACCTCGTCAAAAACCAATACCACCCGCCATAGATGTTTTTACAAATTATAAATAAAATTGACGGGTCTTTTTGGGAAGACCACATCCAGTTACTTTTGAAGTAGCAGTAGTGATTTATAACTGTTACTCGTACTCGCTGATAAGCTTACTGATTAGCTTACAGGTTCTTTGCTGGTTATCTATTACTACTTGACTCATTATCTACGGTTATAATTCATATTAGATAATGGCAAGCAATATTTATTAATAATAAGGTTAATTTTTTTTTTTTTTTTTTTTTTTTTTTTTTTTTTTTTTAAGGCGCATCTACAACTTGGCCATTAGCGCCAATAAGGTTAATATGATCAAAATCAATTCTCTCAACTATGAAAAAAGTTATTAAGCATTAAAGTTGACTGTTTTGCAGGTTATGAAGGATAACAACATATTTTATTCCTTTTCTCTCTCTCTCTCTCTCTCTCTCTCTCTCTCTCTCTCTCTCTCTCTCTCTCTCTCTCTCTCTCTCTCTGTCTGTCTTTCTCTCTCTCTCTCTCTCTCTTTTGGATATTTTACCTTTATTAAGCATTACATGCTATGCGTTTCCGCTCGCTCAAGAAGATATCTAAACTCTAGTCAATCCAACTCGCAATTAATAGAATTATATTAATTTTAGCGACTCTAGTCTATCCAACTCGCTAAAATTAATAGGATTCCATTAATTTTTCCGAGTAAGAAACCAATCCCTTTCTCTTTGTCAGGAACATTGCGAACTAATTGTAAAACACTAATTTTTTTCTCACTAACATAAGCAGAGCTTTTTCATAAACAAAAGCTAATTCACTGTTGAAGGTTACTTTACTCCCAGCAAGAACCAATGTGATTGGTCATAGGAATCCTCCAATAGGAAGGCAAAGGAGTTATGCGCATGCGCTCAATCACTGATACAATTACTACTGCTACTTCAAAAGTAACTGGACGTGGTCTTCGCAAAAATACCCAAATTGACCATAAGAGGCGCAGGCCAGTTAATAAATTGGTTTGCATCATATAAGACAAGTTGCAACCAAAATGAAATGCCAGCAATCAAACCTAATCTTTCTTCTTGGCGATTTCATCCCCTAGCGAGTGTAATGGTATGTATGAAGCGTTAAATCTTTCTTCTTGGCGATTTCATCCCCTAGCGAGTGTAATGGTATGTATGAAGCGTTAAATCTTTCTTCTTGGCGATTTCATCCCCTAGCGACTGTAATGGTATGTATGAAGCGTTAAATCTTTCTTCTTGGCGATTTCATCCCCTAGCGAGTGTAATGGTATGTATGAAGCGTTAAATCTTTCTTCTTGGCGATTTCATGCCCTAGCGACTGTAATGGTATGTATGAAGCGTTAAATCTTTCTTCTTGGCGATTTCATCCCCTAGCGAGCGACATGACCTACTGCGTTCTTACCATTTCATTATGTCAATATTAGTTCAACAAAAAAATATAAGAAACAATTTCTTTAAAACGTTACTTTGTCACCATAGGGGCGAGTTTTTACACAAACCCCAAAATAAAAAAGGGCCCGTAGCCACGATTACAACGTAAGCTTTCGTTGTTAAAACGAACCTCGTTGTTTTGTTACAACGAACCCCACTCTCTACCTTTCAAACAAAACTCAACGATTTTTCGAACGAAGGGAACGTTTACCGAATCATGTCGGTTCGATGCTTAATAAAACGTCAATAATTGTTGCTCATATGATTCATCTCAATTTATTTGTTACTTGTACTTTTAGCGCGGGTCCTCCCTCCCTCGAGGGAAGAAACTCGCTTATAAGATTGACCTCATAACGCGATCCGGAACTGCCGACTAGAAAATTTTACGTTTCAGAACCCATAGAATTATTACGTGGAAAAATAATTCCCCTAGAAGATTTTATTTCAATATCGTAATGAATGGTATGAGTATGCTGAAACCATGTTTTCAACATCGAAAGCTGGGGGGGAGGGAGAACTTCAGGAAAACCGCGAAATATTGGCGCTTTTTTCAGTTTTTCTTCAGTAATTTGTGAACCGTCGATTTTGGGTAAAAAAAAGCTTCAAATAGGGATTAAAAAGCATTAAATTCTGTGTCACGTAAAGCTGCCACAGACGCTAAGCATAAAACAGTTTTTTTTTTCAATTTTCCGAAAATTGTGGTGAGCCCTCTTTTAACGAGTTATAGCTTGCATTCGTCAATTATTTTGATACCACTCCCTCCCTAATAGTTGAGGAGCATCAATTAAGTTTGTTACTTTACAATAACCTATAATGGATTAAGGTCATATATATATACACACACACAACACAAATTTATACCACAGTTGTTTTCATCACCTATGAGTTGTGAAATATGAAATTTACTAGCACTTCCGGATTACGTCATCGGGTCAACGTCATAAGCCTGTTTCCTCCCTATGGAGCAAACGCACTATAACGCAAAATCTTCTGATACTATAAGAACATATTCAAAATTATAAAATCAATTTTTCACAATACATAAGTAGAATAAATAGAGAGATAAATATTGATTTACAACAGTTGTCGGATTACGTGTAAAAATGTATAATGAAATTTAAAAGAAAAGCAAGATTTTGGATGCCAAAATGCACGGGAAACCACCGCGAAAAATTACTCATGCCTTCTCAACATTCCCTCAAGGAAATCACTATTACACATATTTTTTTTACGTTTCCTTAACGTTTATAACTGAAAAATTCATTTTACCGTTAAATTCAATTAATGACGGAGGCAAGCAGGGCCAAAAAAACGTTCAAATGAACGAAACACACTTTAGAATTGTAAGCACCGATTTATCCGAAGGAACCGCTCGGAACATTTGGCTCCCGTTATTAAGCATTTGACAAGAACCGTTTTGGTAGAATATTATTAATAGATATTTACGACAATTTCCCTACCGGTTTCGAGGTATTTGAGAAAACATACGAGAAACCCCGAGAAATGTCTAGTTTCCTCTGCTTTCCTCGAAACAATCTTAGATATGGACTGAAAATGGCTTGATTTTATATCTCACACCAAATTACATATACATCTGCAGAAGCAAAACCTTAATCGTAATGATTGTTTCACAACCTTGACTTTTCGTTTGAGATACAGTAATTATGTGCCAAATTTCGTCAAAAACGGGCCATTTATACTGTATATACGGGCCATATTACATATATATATATATATATATATATATATATATATATATATATTTTTAGATGGAACGGCATTTTTCTCCAGCGGTGGTACTCCTCCTCACTTGTTCCCGGAATATTTCGATGTCATCGAAATATTCCGGGAACAAGTGAGGAGGAGTACCACCGCTGGAGAAAAATGCCGTTCCATCTAAAAATACTATCCCAGCGACGAAAAATAACATCAAATATATATATATATATATATATATATATAAAAGCGCTATTGAAAGGATTAAAATATTGTTGGAGCCAATTACGTTTTTCTAAACGGGAGAAAAAATAACATTACTTTTGAAAAATTGTTTCCCCTAAATAATGATGTATACACATTTTTTTTTTTTTTTTTTTTTTATTATAAACAATTGTTTCGTGAAAATAATTTGAACTAGAGGAGGTATTCATGTCATGACTTGATTTGAAGCCCTTTAAACATCAGGCTGTTTGAAAGGTTTTCCAGTTTCTTCTATGTTTCATTCTCTCCTGATGACGGACTGATTTTGTGGGCAGAAATTATTGTAACATTACATTGCATTTCTTTAAGTATCTATATAAAACAGCCTGATACTTAATAAATTAAAAAAGCTAAAAATAAAGTAAGAATTTAATTTAATATAACGTCCATTTAAAATTAACATCGAATTTTAGGACGGGTTATCTATAGGTTACCACCCTTTTCTAGCCAGGATAGGTCTTTTCTAAAGTAAGAATAAAATAAGAAATTCACAAAATAAAATAAATAAGTAAATGTTACTTACTCTTTGTCAAACAATTTTTTAATATATTTTTTTTTATTTTAAAAAGTTTATTTCATTTTTATTTTTGTGACTTTTAATATTGGTATTTCTAATCGCATAGAAACCCCGTCTATCATTATGAAAAAATGCGTTTATTATGAAAAAGTTTATTATTACTTCTAAAATTTTAATTATGTATTTAATCAGTTTTTGTGTTTACTATGATGTTGATGTTTAGTTTAATCTCATCTCCATGTATTATCAATTAGAAAATAGTGTAATTTAATGACTTTAAAGTTTGTGAATGGTTTCTAAAAGAGTATAATATTCATATAAAACGCGCTAAAATTATGCAGTTTTTGAGTTCAAGTAATTTTTGATCTAACTCTGAAAATTAAGAAGCCAACGAGCCTCCTCTGGCTAAGTTCTTCCTGAAAGAAACTTATATTAAGTGCGTCAAATGTGTACTCACGAGAAACCCCAGCCGAGCAGTGGCAGGGAGCAGGCTAGATGTGTCGGGAGCACATAAACAGAACAGCACTGGACACTGCACATGAACACAGAGCTGGAGGTGGAGAGTGAGAGAGAGTGTGCGAGAGAGGCGGGGAGATTGGGTGAGAGTTAGGGCAAACTCTGGGGATACGAGGGCTTTCCGAGCGAGGGCAACGCTCTCCGTGGACTGGAGAGATCGGTTTGCCCCCTCCTCAGGCGGCCGGGTCAACACCCGCCCCCACCCTGAAATCCCCACCCCCAACTACCCCTCCGGTCCCCCTCTAGTGTGCCGCCTCTAATAATACAGTACTAGTTAACCTTATATCCTCCACCTGCTCTTCCGCATCCTCCTCACACTCCCTTGGCAACTGATTTGCTCAAAGGAAATGTCTAAGAAGATGACATTGGTATTTGAGGTCAGCGAAACAGAAGATTTTTGGCCAACAGGTCCTCAAAGAGTAAGCCGTTATTTAAGACTTTGCTTAGGCACGAGATTTATATTGAGTGATTGCCTAAAGAAGTGGAACTTCTTCCGTAAACTCTTCACTCAATGAGGCTAACTCACGGATATTTGATGTAAAACTAGGAACCTCCGAAATCTTCAAAATGTAACAGATTCATAAATATTGGAAACATTTTCAACAAATGTAGTACCTACAAACATATGCTCCATAGTTTTAATAAAGAACCTGATAAAGGAAAGCTCTAGAAGACGACTCGTCGAAGATAGATCAAATCTTACTCGTAAAGCCAAAGAGGCAAAACTATTCGATGACATATAGCATCGCAAGACTTTTTAATCAGTGGAACATCATCCGTATACTCCACATCACTTTCATGATAACTTATTTATCATAAGGGAGACATCTTCAGAAGGCGGCGTTGGGGTTTGAGGACACCAAAATAAACTATTCTTTTGCCAATCGGTATTCTCGACGTTGCCGTTGCACAAGACTTATTGCACGGAAATTACATTGACTAAACAACTAAAACAGCGGAACGTCTTCTTTATACTCCTCATCACTCACTTGGTAACTGGTTTGGTGAGACCAAAATAAACTATTGTTTTGCCAATTGATCATCTCGAAGAATAAACCGTTATTAAAAACTTTCCACAGGCACCGGATTTTTATACTCTGACCCCCTAAATCCAACAAATGTCCATGTAAATTTTGTCCAGCTATACTCAAACTTCGGCCCACTGGTTGTTTGCGGTTGGTTCACTGTAATGAGAATTTCAAGGATAAAGAACTCACTCCCTCGAAATATGAAGAATAATTGCAAGAGCAGCCGATAGATGGCCATAGCACACCGTAAGTTGCTGCTTTCTGGCCCGCTAGGAGAGCTGGGGTACACACAGAAAGGCTGGTACGGCTGCAGTTCCCCTTAGGCAGTGCAACCAAGTGGACCTAATCAAGTATGAAGGTGTAGCTTATCAGTTCAGCAAGAAGGTGGACGCCGTTTTACATGCAACGACTGACTTAAAGAACTTAGTTTCTGCGAAAAACGGAATATCCAGGTAAGTCACAAATTCCATTACCGTTTAATCTACTTCTATTGAAAGTGAACAGACGGATTATTGTAACATAATGTCTATTTCCAGTTCGTGTATCCAGTTCTCGTATTTAGTTTGTAACCAGCGGGTTATTCGTCTCTTCGCATAGAAATATGGCCCATTTCGAGCAGTTGTTGGGGAGGTTTCTAGGAAAGAGACCTGCGAGCCTAAACAGGTAGGCTCTCACGCGTTGTTTCATGAGGAATTTGCCCTTGAAACATGAGTTTGAGTTAGGTCATCACTTTTGGTATGTCGTTCTATATGATTTAGAGGGATAGTCGACACAGCTTGGCTGTCAGGAGAGGAGTTAATGCTGCTCATACTCCATGACGTAAAATTTTTCTTTCCGATTCTGAGAACTTATTATGTAAAATTTTGTATTTGGATTGCCTCAGCCGATCTGTCCAAGTTATTAACTTAAACATTTTCCTTGTGGTTCGCTATTCCTGGTGACTTTGTTGCGCTACGAGCACAACCCAGAATCTATACAAAGTATACCAATTTAATTGACTTATTTATTGCGTATGAATAATAACTGATGGGTAGGCAGATGTAAAATTACTGATGTATTTATTCTATTTAATATTGTGATTCGACACTGGTTATGTCTATTGTTTAAGTGAATAAAAATTATGTAAATAGGAATAATTTATTCTATTTTAATATTGTGTTTCAATACCGGTTAACTGGCTAAGGGTTATGTATAGAGGAATAATTTGTTTTAGCGCGGTTCCTCCCTCCCCCATAGGGAGGAACCCCGCTTATAGGGTTGATAAAATGAAACAATCCGGAAGTGCCGACTAGAAAATTTCGCGTTTCAGAACCCCTAGAGACCGAAAATAACGGTGGTTCAAATTTCTATATATATATATATATATATATATATATATATATATATATATTTGTCTGTTCGCTCTCTAGATAGAAGACGAATGGTCCGATTTTGATGAAATTTGGTACAAAAATCCTTCGTCCAATTTGAAAGGTCAAGTTCGTTAACCAGCAAAATCCGCCTACTGGAAGATGGCGTTTGGGGCGAAATTCGCGCAAAAAAAATCGTAACGCTTACGTTTTTGAGTTCATAAGCTTCTAAGTACTCGTTTTATATGATTCCTGGGCTAGGAAAACGAATGAAACCATTTTCAAGGCGATAGCTTTAACCGTTTTCGAGAAAATTGGAAAAATATTTTTTGAATACCGTTTTTGGTTTGGGTACTTAGAATCATGGGATTCAGTTGAAACATTTTCTGCATGTTCTACTTTCATCAAAACTAATATGTTGAAATTTTGGTTACGTTTGGAGTTAAGGAAGGGTCCGAATAAAATATTTTATTAACAGACATAAAAAGTTTTAGTAACTTTGTTTACTTTCATTAATATCTCGAAAAAGGTTGAGAATCTTGGTAAACGGAAGAATACCATTAGAAAGCTTATTAAATGCTCTAAAAAAAAAAGCTTAAAGCTTTAAATTAATTGATTTCGTTTATTCCAATGGTTCTTTTTGTCTGTTTTATTTCTTGTTATTTTTTAATTGCTTATAGTTGGATAATGTATTTGACAATAAAACTGGTTAAGTAAAATAACAAAAACAATTTATTGTTAGAAATATAGATTTCCAAGATTCCAAGACCTTGTCACTAGCGGGTCTGTTTCTAGTGTAGCGGACCCTTCCAGGTAAGATTGTAAATCATGACCTTTCAAGACTTTACTACTCACAGGAATGGCGTTAGTGACCTTAAGGGTTGACACGCCATCATAATAATTAATTTTAAAAAAAAGACTGGTGGAACCAAAATAATAACTGCTTCTATTTTAATCTTTCCAAATTAGACTAGGGATATGAACGGAACCGCGCTAAGATGATGCAGTCCTGCGAGACGGACTTTTATGTTAATATTGTGTATCTACACTGGTTATATCTATGGGTTAAGTGAATAAGGGTTATGTACATAGGAATACTTTCTTCATTTTAATTGTATGCTTCCTATGGGGGAACTGTGATGTTGATAGAGTATTATATTATAGTGTATTATATTGTTATGAGAGTACTGTTGCCAGTTCACTAAAATACTCTGAGCCCTGAGTTGGGGGAACTGTGATGTTGATAGAGTATTATATTATAGTGTATTATATTGTTATGAGAGTACTGTTGCCAGTTCACTAAAATACTCTGAGCCCTGAGTTGGGGGAACTGTGATGTTGATAGAGTATTATATTATAGTGTATTATATTGTTATAAGAGTACTGTGGCCAGTCCACTAAAATAATCTGAGCCCTGAGTTGGGGGAACTGTGATGTTGATAGAGTATTATATTATAGTGTATTATATTGTTATGAGAGTACTGTGGCTAGTTCACTAAAATACTCTGAGCCCTGAGTTGGGGGAACTGTGATGTTGATAGAGTATTATATTATAGTGTATTATATTGTTATGAGAGTACTGTTGCCAGTTCACTAAAATACTCTGTGCCCTGATTTGGGGGAACTGTGATGTTGATAGAGCATTATATTATAGTGTATTATATTGTTATGAGAGTACTGTTGCCAGTTCACTAAAATTCTCTGAGCCCTGAGTTGGGGGAACTGTGATGTTGATAGAGACATATTATAGTGTATTATATTGTTATGGGAGTACTGTTGCCAGTTCACTAAAATACTCTGAGCCCTGAGTTGGGGGAACTGTGATGTTGATAGAGATATTATATTATAGTGTATTATATTGTTATGAGAGTACTGTTGCCAGTTCACTAACATTCTCAGAGCCCTGAGTTGGGGGAACTGTGATGTTGATAGAGACATATTATACTGTATTATATTGTTATGGGTGTACTGTTGCCAGTTCAGTAAAATACATTACTCTGAGCCATTAATTGGGGGAACTGTGATATTTATATGGATATTATATTTTGTCAGTTGAGTAAAATAGTCAGAGCTCTGAGTTGGGGAACTGTGATCTGGATATAGATATTAAATTATATTGTTATGGGGGAGAACTTTGGTTATAATATTGATAGTATATAATGTTTATATTGTGCCTATGCTATGAATAAGCTCATGTTGTTGGCGGTACGTTATAATTTATATTACATTCTGATACGCAATAACTAATGTTATCTGCTGAGAACTTGCATGCTGTTTATGACCTACCCTGTTGTTGGCCTCATTAAAGAAGTCCTTTTTGAATTGAGTTAAGAGTTATTTCAGGTTGTTATTACCCACTTGCTCAACCTCTGAACGACTGCGTTAGTTTTAGGTTCTGTAGCTTGTTATATACCTGTAAAAAAAAAAAAAAAAAAAAAAAAAAAAAAAAAAAAAAAAAAAAAAAAAAAAAAAAAAAAAAAAAAATGGTAAGTGAACTCCCCCCTTTGCTGAGATACCCGATATCAATGCCATTATGAATTTCTCCCCCATTAGAAAAAACACTTCCGCGCCGCGGTGTGCAGTGCTATTGATATAGTAATTTATCGTAATATAATATCAATGACAGTTACACATTAATATAAATAATTATTTTAAATTTCTTTTCTTATTAACACTTAACCAATTTGAATTAAACTAATGCTTGTGACCAAGGACAACTTGTTAAGAAATTATAACAAATCATGAATGAATCCTTTCATAGTTGTTTGATTCAATAGTTTAATAATCGTAAAAGCCTAAAAAATCATTGGCTTTCATTATTATTTTTGCAGCCCGCGACGCCACACTAACAAGTGTTTACGACCCGTCAGAAAAAAGGTTGAGTGCCACTGGTTTAGCCGATAGGTTTCCATCAGTAGTAAGCTTCCTCAATCAGGGAACTGATTCATCTTGAGACGGAAATGTATGATAAGGTAATATTGGGATTTGAGGTTCGCGATGGTTACCGGTTATGGAGTTTTATTTAGACTTACCACCTTCATCAGTCGACTTTTAGCACTTTCCTCCGAAGGAAAGTAGCTATTGAGGTTGGACTCATGACGGAATTTTTGAAAAATTTCTTCAAATCTTTATCGATCCTACCTAGTAGACACCGAAAATGACCCCCGTTAAAATTTATATATA